>JAJMCY010000002.1:0-161026 GCA_030565755.1 Ascobotryozyma cognata
AAAAAAAAAAAAAAAAAAAAAAAAAAAAAAAAAAAAAAAAAAAAAAAAAAAAAAAAAAAAAAAAAAAAAAAAAAAAAAAAAAAAAAAAAAAAAAAAAAGAATTAAAAGAATTAAAAGAATTAAAAGAATTTAAAAATAATACAATCATACAACATATAAAATATCTAAATAACAATACAATAATAATAACACCCCATGCAACAAACACTCAAATGTGTAGTTGTTGGTGATGGTGCTGTAGGAAAGGTATGTCTTTTTTTTATATACTGTATACTATATTATTATATGTAACAACATAATATAATACATTATAATATAATATGTATAATAAAAATTACTAACAGCCCAGACAAGTTTATTGATTTCTTACACAACCAACAAATTCCCAACCGACTATGTTCCAACTGTGCGTATAAAAAATAAATTTTATTAATACACAATTATTATATAAATATTATATTACTGGTTATGTATCAAGTTTATTTAATAATATATAATGATATATAATGATATACAATGATATATAATATATACATATATTTAGTATATACTAGTTATATATTTTATACTATTTGATGCTAATTGTTAGGTTTTTGATAATTATGCGGTAACGGTAATGTATGTTTTTACGCGACAACACATAAATTGTATATATATGCCCATATAATTTCGTATATGTGTACATGTAAATTGTAATCTGTATCTAACTCATAGGATCGGAGACAAACCATACACCCTTGGATTATTCGACACTGCTGGTCAGGAAGATTACGACAGACTGCGTCCCCTTTCATACCCTCAAACCGACGTATTCCTAGTATGCTTTAGTGTGATTTCCCCACCTAGTTTTGAAAATGTCAAAGAAAAATGGTTCCCAGAGGTTCATCACCATTGTTTAGGAGTTCCCTGTTTGATAGTAGGCACACAAACTGATTTACGAGATAATAAAAACATACTTGATAGACTTGCTAGACAGAGACTTAAGCCAATTACTCCAGAATTAGGTGAGAGTTTAGCAAGAGAACTAGGCGCAGTAAAGTATGTAGAGTGTTCAGCTCTTACACAAAAGGGCTTAAAAAATGTTTTTGATGAGGCAATAGTGGCTGCTCTAGAGCCAGCTCCTAAAAAGAAGAGTAAGTGTACAGTCTTGTGATGTATACATAGTATAAATAGTATACTATTGTATACTATGTTATACTATGTTATATTGCTTTACAAAACAAAAACACACTTAACACACTACATTATATACTATATAATACATCATATACTCTATTACAATCTATAACAAAATCCACATGAATTATTGCTTTGATTTGTGATTTATTTCATTTATATTGTATTTTTTATTGTATTTTTTTTTATTTTATTTCATTTCATTTCATTTTATTTTATTTTATTTCTTTTTTATTCTTTATCTATTTTAGCTCGTAAGCGTTTATGTGTTACATAATAATGTTATTCATGTTATATAATGTAAAAGTGCTATACATTAATAAATAAATATATAATAAATATTTATAGTTTATTTATTTATGTATTCGTTTATTTACTATTCGTTTGTCTATATATATATATGTATATAAATAATACATATTTCCATTCTTAAGCTTTACTTATTTGTTTGTATGTATATTTAATATTACAATATTTATTTATTTATTTATTTATTTATTTGCTTATATGTAAATATATAAACAAATAACAATCATAAATATTTATCATCATATACTATTATATTTACTATCACAAACACTTAGAAATTAATAAAGGTTATTTTTTTATTTTACATTTATATTTATTATATACGTATGTTCTGTAATAATATATCACATATACATATGTATATCCATGACAACCATAAATAAATTATAAAAGCAATATTAAATAAATTATTACAGAATTTATTGGTACCGATTACATAAGTTATTTATGATATGCACCCAGAGCTAGATCTGGGTTGTATGGGAAGGCATAATAGTACCTATTAGTAGCAGCCTTTGAAATCACAGGGACTAAATTATCCTTTTCCTTGTCCACATTTCTTAGTTTCTTTCCAACCAATTGTGATTTAATCTGTAATAACGATTTGTTGGAATACGATTCTGGTGCAATTGGATTTGAAGTCTGCAACACGGTTGACCCTGTCAAACCAAGGTCTCTAAATTGTACTATAATTAGTATAAATAACAAATGTATTATATATATATTAATGTAATAATAATAAACTCACACTCCCGCTGAAACCGATCACCTCGACTAGAAGGAATTCCAACCTTAGGGTGGGAAGATATAAGGGGTTGTAAAAAGTGAAATTGGAATCCGCCAATAGTGAGAAACTGTTGTTAGTACTATTGAATATTTACAAAGTAATGGTTATTATTACTAGAAAATTATAATAATAGTAATAGCAATAAAAAAATAGCAAATATATAGTATACTACGTATACTATATATTTATTTATTTATTTATATATCTACTCACTGTAATCATTACTCCATACGGAAGAAGGGCCTCGAATGGGATCATTATAGATATATTTATCTAGTGGAATTTTTTTTTTTTTTTATTATTTATTTATTATGATTATTTTTATTATTATTTAATATTTATTATTTATTGTCTTTATCAATATTATATTAAAATATAATATAATACAATAACATAATAAATATTAATAATCACTTACATATTTTACTATTTCTATTGGCCGGATACGGTCTGAAATATACGCTCATGATAATAATTGCTGTATTTTGCTAATAACGAATTATTACCAATATATTACTAATATAAATGCATTGATGACTAAAATTGCCCCTATTTAATTTGTGACAGTCATATTTACATCATGAGAATAATAATAATAATAATAATAAAAATAAGAAAAAACAAAAAAAACAAAAACAAAAAAAAAACGCGTATACACAGGATAAAAAATAAAAATAAATTATAAATTAATTTATTGTTTGTTTACTTTTGTACTCCTCACTATATAAACAGCTCTTCTCGCACTTTTTTTTTTTTTTTTTTTTTTTTTTGTAAATAAAATAAATAAAAAATTAGCATTTCAACATTGAAGTTATTCTTATGCGGTTTTTAGGATTTGAATTTAAGGTAAGTTGGTATAGAATCTGTTTTTGGTGTTAAAATATTATATTATATTATACTATACTATAGCATTGTATTATGTTATTATATTATTATTTATGAGTCTATTTATACTATTATATTTAAATTACTATATTACTTTATTAGCATTTTGTTATACATACTAATTACAGACATCAAAAAAAGATGCAAATGAAAAATCCAGCAAACTGAATTCACCTCTTTTGTATGTTTGTATAAAACCAATTATATATATATATATATTTATAATATTAATACCATAATACTATTCTATGTATTGCCATACTAATACTATAATTAGGTCCACAGGTGACCATGTTCAGGGAAACACAGGTGTGTATTACTACTTTATCTGAATATATATTCATTTATTTATTTATTTATTTACTTATTCATTATATTTATTTTATTTATATTTCTACGTTATCTATTTACTAACTAGTAGAGACCAAATGCAGTATACCCAGAAAACGAACTCGTACTCGCAAATCGGATTTCCAATCAAACTCATCTCAAAATGACACAGACACAGACACAGACACAGACACAGACACTGACATTGAAGTCTCTAATGAGCTGTTGAGTTATAACGACGGAGATAAAAATGATTATGAAGATGATTTTGATGACGATGATTATAAGGAAAACGACGACGATTATAATAGCAACGATGATGATTATAACGATGACAACGAAGTAAATTACAATTATAATAAATCCTTTCACAGATCTACTAGAAATCTACGAACAACAAGATCCCTATCGTCTTCTAATCAAGATTTACATTCCCCCGTAATGAAAACTTATTCTTCACAATCTCCTGTAAACATTTCCGATTCAAATCCTGTATCACGCCATAGATCAGCCACCGTAAGACCAACAAAACCTACTTTAGACCAAAATGTAAATAACAATAGAAATCGAAAAAGTTTAAGTATGAATTTCCAATCTTTAAAATCTGAACAATTTTTGCCTGTTTTACAACCCCCTAGCTTAATTGTATCGTTAAAATTAAATCCATGCTTGCTAAGAATATTTGCTTCATCAAATTCAACTAATTCTAATTCTTATGGAGACGTTTTACCTTATTTTAAACATCAAACCTCGGATGATTTTTTTAATTTACATCCAGAACCAATCTATTATGGATTATTAACTCAATCTGAGGCAGGATTAGAACACACGAGACTTAATAAATCGAATTATTCTGATTTTCAACAAACTTATATAGACGCTAACATTTCAATGGCGAAACGAGAAAACAACTTAACTAACGATAAACAATTTTATAATAAATATCATACTGTTAGAACCACCAAGGTTTCTAATTCTAATTCAAATACTGAAACTAATACAATAGCTACAAATAATAATAATAATGTCACTCAAAATCATCAAGATTCAAGTTCAAAAGCTAATAAAAATTCTTCAACCTATTTTGCTCCGGTTTCTTTAGTTAAACATGTTAGATTTGGAGGTTATGAGATTGATACATGGTATTCTGCTCCCTATCCCGAGGAATATAGTAAGAATAAGACAATTTATGTTTGTGAATTTTGTTTAAAATATTTTAATTCAGATTATGTAAACTGGAGACATGAATTGAAATGTGGTGCAAAACATCCTCCTGGTGATGAAATATATAGAGATGAAAATATTTCAATTTTTGAAGTAGATGGACGAAAATATCCACAATATTGTCAAAATTTATGTTTACTCGCAAAAATGTTTTTAGGCTCTAAAACTTTGTATTATGATGTAGAACATTTCTTATTTTATGTTATGGCAGAATATGATAATTCGGGTTTCCATTTTGTTGGGTATTTTTCAAAGGAGAAAAAGTCTACTGCTTCTTATAATCTTTCTTGTATTTTAACATTACCTATCTATCAACGGAAGGGGTATGGTAATTTCTTAATTGATTTTTCTTATTTATTAACAAAAATTGAAGCTAAAACTGGATCTCCTGAAAAGCCCTTGTCTGATTTTGGATTACTTTCTTATAGGAATTATTGGAAAACTACCATTGCAAAATATTTTTATAATCATTTTTATGCTGCGAGTTCTAATGATAATTTAGACCCAAGTGTTTCTATAGATGAAATATCTTTGGAAACAGGTATGACTCAAGATAACGTAATATCAGGTCTTGAATCACTTAATTCATTATTATTTGACCCATATACAGGCACCTATGCCCTTAGAATTGATTGGGATTTGATATGTAAACATTTAGAAAAGTTTGATTCTAAAAATTATATTAAGGCTCTTCCTGAAAAACTTCTTTGGACTCCTTTTATTGCCGCTCCTTTACATTTATATTGTAATGGAGATAGCAATAGTAATGATATCAATGATTCCAATATAAATTCTCAAATATTCACAGGATCATCAAAAAATTCTGATACAGTTAATGTAACAGAAAACATAACTGAAAAATCTATAAAACGAGGAAGAAGGGGAAGACCTTTTAAAAAAAGCAAACAAATAAATATAGCAAAAAAGGAAACAAATTTATTAATTAATGAAGTTTGTTTGGGAACTGAGGACACTAACATTGATGATATACCTCCTTGGAGATTTGTGCTTTCATATCCTCAAATTGATTTTAGAATACGACCAAGTTGGGTTACTAAATGATTGTGTGTTATATTTTATATATTATTATATTAAGTTATTATATTATTATATTAAGTTATTATATTATTATATTAAGTTATTATATTATATTATATTGTATGGTATATTATATATCTAATTAAGAATATGTATGGAATTTTCATATGATTTAAACACTTTAAGCATTTGGATGCCTGCATTTGGGAGTAATTCTTGAGTATCACGACTATTGGTTACAGGTTTATTATTATTATTATAAGCTAAAATGTGTCTTAATTCAGAATTGGGTATATCTTTTATAAAGAGCCAGGAAACTTTAAAACATCCTTTCCATTTAGATGTCTGTGTCTTATTATTATTATTATCATCAATATTAGCATCGGCTTGAGGAATAACGGTGTCCCATATATTACAGTCTATGTTATAATCAACGCCAGAAGTCATTTCAGCAACACCACAAAATTGACCGCTCCCGTTTACAGAGAAAAATAATATTATTTTATATGAATCCTCTATAAATGATTTTACTGGGCTTTGGACATCCAAACAACTGTTTTTTAAAGCATCATTTTTGGAATTTTTATTACAATAATATGCTTCATCAAGTTTTTTATTACCAATCTCGGTCGATGTCCAAATTCCATATTTGAATGACTTTATTATATTCGATTTTGTAAATGACTTGATAATAAAATATTTACCATTTGATGGAATAGGAAAGTTTGAGTTGTTTAATGTATTCCATTTTTCTGAGATAAAACTTTTTTCTGAGATAGAACTGTTTTCTAAGTTATAAGTATTGAAGAAGCTAGGGACGTTAAATAAGTTAGGTGTATATTCTTGGTTCAGAGTGTATTCTGGGTTCAATTTTCTGAAATTTTCTTGCATGTTAATATTTAATTTCCTGATTGGTTGTAGTGTAGAGATAAAATTATTTGGTTCAACTATTTTTAACAATTGCTTAGTGTTATCACTCTGTATATTATAATTGTCAGATAACTTTTTTATGCCTGAGAAGTTACCTTTGTTTTTAATATAAATTTTTTCTAGGTCAATTAGACTTTGGGAAGCTGTTTTGAATAAAAATTCACATTTCTCAGGATTATTTTCACTGCTTGAGTGACTTTTGAAGTCAGCAAACCGTGATTTTTTTCTTCGCAGCATTGGCCTATTAGAAAAGGATTGATTCGTAAGGTCACAAAGGCTATTATAGTCATCCATACTAGATAGAACCTTTGAAAACTTGTTATCTAGGACACTCATGGAATAGGCGTGATTTAGAGAATGATGGTTTTCATTTTTTTCCAGGATGTTATTAGTATTTAAATACCAACTACTGCTATTACTATTGCCATGGAATGAATTGCAATTTACATTTTTATTAAGAAACTCAAATTGACTTCTGTCTAATCTTGAAACATTTTTTAAAGATGAAGAGGAGATAGAATTTTGTAAGTCATTAAACAAATTCTCAAACTTTGGTTTCTTTTTATTGCAAACAATATTAGTAATACATTTATCAAACTGACCAGAATGATCAGGTTCATTCCAATAAAACAAATTCAAATCATCATAACATTTTTCGTGTTTTATACAGTTCAAATCTTCTAACAGTTCATTGTTTAAATTTTTAAACGTTGAAACTGATCCAATTGAGATTTTTTCTTTTTCCTTTATATTAAAGTCACAGTTTTCTTTATAGTTGGTTTTATCTAACTTGGGAAGTATGTCGTCTGGGCAACCGTTATTGTTAAAATTGTGTTTTTTGCCGATAGATGTGTACGCTATATTCGTACCGACATCCATATTATTGATTAAATTGCTGTTTACCAGAGTCATGATGTTTTTTTTTTTTGATTATTATTTATTTACTATTATTTATTATTATTGTCATATATTTTGTTGTACATGCATATATTGTATGTTTTTATTTATTTGTATTTTTATTAATCATTTTTCTTTCCAATGTCACATTATATAATATCTATAAATGATCTGTCATTTATTCAAATACCTTAATAATTATATATCTTTTTTACGTAAGGCGGAATGCAATAATAAATACCAAAAGAGTAAATAGTTAATAAATAATTAATAAATAAAATAAATAAAATAAATAAAATAAATAAAATAAATAAAATAAATAAAATAAATAAATAAATAAATAAACAAATAAATAAATTATACTGATAGTAATTACAAAGCTGCTTCGACCTTTTCGACCTCGCCTACACTGCCAAGATAGATGCCAGTCTTTTGGTGAATTTGAGTCGGTTTGATGTCCAAAACACGCTGCTTATCATCATTGATACACTTTCCACCAGCTTGTTCAATTAGAAAAGCCATGGGAAAACCTTCATAAAGAAGTCGGAGTTTACCCTGTTTACTTTTAGAATCAGCAGGATAAGCAAATAAACCTCCATATAAAATTGTTCTGTGGACATCAGCAACCATAGAGCCAATATATCTTGCAGAGTAGGGTTTTGAATCGTCTTTTGGAAACTTAAGAGAAGTAAAGAACTTTTGTGTTTTTTCATTCCAATATTTCGTGTTCCCTTCGTTTACAGAGTAGATACTGCGATTATGGGGGATTTTAAGCTGTCCATTAGTAACAAATTAACAAATAAATAAGTCAACAAATAAACAAATATACTTAATAACGCACATTGGGATGGGTGAGAATAAATTCACCAAGAGAATTGTCCAAAGTAAACCCGTTGGCGCCGTTTCCAGTCGTGAGAACAAGATTTGCTGAAGCACCGTACATAGTATACCCGGCGGCAATCATTTCTGAGCCAGGTCTGAGCACGTCCGAAACATCGCCTGCTGAACCTTCAGCCTGTTTGTTAGTATCTAGAAATAAGACGCAAAAAAAAAACGCGTAAACAAAAATAAATGCGTTCCTATGGTAACGAGTCCAATTATTACACTTATGGTGTAATGATAATATAAAAGAGTAAAAAAATGTTACCACAGTAACAATATGTTATAGTACGTTATTACTATAGGATACTTAATTGTGTACTTACAACGCGGTAAATTCCAAAAATAGTACCAACAGAAACACCAGCATCGAGATTACTAGAACCGTCGATTGGATCACAAACAACACAATATTTTCCTGAACCAGCAAAAATTATTGGATCTTCTTGTTCTTCAGAGACAAGTACTTTGACTTGTTTTGAAGCCTTCATAGCGTTGACAAAGATTTCATCACCGATGACATCAAGTTTTTTCTGATCGTCTCCTGTGGAATTACTGTGTCCTGCTAATCCAAGCAAATTAACTAATGTAGCTCTTCTTATATTGTATGAAATGGCTTTAAAAGCAAACTGTAAACTGTTTAACAATAAAGAAAAATCGCCTGTTGCAGAGGGTCCTATTCTTACTTGTTCTGATATAATAAATCTTGTTAATGTTATTATATCAGTTTCAACTTCAGGAGTGTTAACCATGATGTTTGTGTTTTGTGTTTTGTATTTTTAATTATTTTTAATAATATTAATTATTCTTTTTTTTTTAAAACTATTGTTTTTTAAATATTGTTTAAGTTTAAGCTATTAATTGTTTTTAGTTGTTTTATAGGTGAAGAAAATAAACCGGTTTTGTTCTTTTGCTGCCTTAGTAACTATGTAACTAGTGGCCATAGCAACCAAAGGAAAAAATAAAATAAATTAATATACACGCATGTGAGAATCGAAATGATTGCTACGAAAGTATTTTTTATTGTGACTGTTAGCTAATTTTTTTTTTAATAAGCAACGCAACGCAACGCAGAAATATTATTTATTGAAAAAACATATAAAGTCTATGGGACATTTATTCATCTGATTATACGAATTTTTTTTTTCAATTGAATATCTTTACATTATAAATTATATTTATTGTATAGATAATTATACTATTTATTACAGTAATAGGTAATAATAATTCGATATAGATTTTTTTTTTTTTTTTTTTTTTTTTATGATGAGTCAAAATCCGCTTCAAACTAGAGTATATGATTAACACATGATCATACTGCATGTCAGACTGATATATTACTTTTTAATATTTATTTATTATGAAAAAAACCAATTTATTTGTGTAAAATGATACTAACGTAATAGAAAATGAGTTAATTAATTAGATAATTGTAAGTTTATTTATTTTATTTAAATCTTATATATTATAATATTTATGATGAACTAAAAACAAAAGCTGGAAATTACCGGCTGAATTAAATGTTGAGAATTGTTGCACAGCCTGATTATATTATTTTTTTTTTTGTAATTATTGTTTGTTTATTTAGCATGTTTGCTAACTGTTAGACTTTACTGTTGTAGTCGAGGTCAATTGAGAATGAACAAACAGGCTTTACTAGGTCAGTTAAGACCAGTCGTCCGATCTTGTGGCGACCATTAGGTTTTCAAATGTAGCATTTGTTCTGGTCATCGTTCATGTAAGTTAATTTTTTTACTATTAAATACTCTTTTATTAATAAAATATATTCTGCTTATTAATACCATGATGAATCTTAGATGACGAGTCTTATTTTCTTGATGAAAAAAACTTTATACCATTCATGCTTTTCTGAATTTATTTATTTTATAGGCTTATGTTATATTTTGCTTGATACTAACGTTATAGATATTGTATGTCGCTTTATGTTGTGTATGGATTTGTGATGATAATAAATAATATAGACAAGCATATGTCTGATTTTATGATTATTTTATGTTTCTGATTGGTTTAAAAAAAAAAATAAAAAAAAATGAATTAAACTAGAATATATATATATACTAACAAAACAGATCAGGTAATATTTTATTATAAATTATTATATATTTGCTTATCGTTTATGATGAATAATAACTCACGACGGTCAACTGTGCTTTTTGCGTTGATGATATTGCCTGTGACAGGGCGCTTCCTGATATTTTTCTTATACTGTATTTTTTTATTTTGTTATTATATACTAATGATAGATTGTGATTATGTAGATTGAACAATATTTTTTTTTATTTTTTATTTATTTAACCTGTAAATATAAACATATACAGTAGCATTTATAACTGGCTAAGTATAATAATGAATTTTATAAGTTAATTTAACTTTGAAATTTGTCAGTGTTATTAAGGCATTAGAGCGTATTTGAGCTTTTTCCATATATTTTAAATGTTCTAACAATGTTCATGATATTGTATGACGTCTAATCCTTTATAGTTTAATAAGATTATAGGGGATAGGCCAGTTTGTTTAAAAGTTTATATTTTTTACGATAAGTTGTTTATAAAATAAATAAATAAGATTAGTATATATTATAGTTTATTACAATATGTAAACGCACCCATTTGACTATGGAAACCTATAGGAATACCGGACTTGGAAAAACAAAAAATTATTATGGGGTTATTTGAAATCAAGAACTCAACTTTGATTTACTCCGATATAATGTCAATGACGACAAGTAAATTTTCAAATATATACATTTACGATTAGTAGTTTCTTGAATAGATAAGCGTTTCTAATATAATATTTTTAATAGCAGTTTTTTTTATTTGGTTCTTTTTTTCAAATGCACAGCTGTGTGTATAGAATCGTAAAAAGTACAGTATTATTGATAATCGCCATGACAAACACAAGAACTACGTTTGGGTAAAAAAATTGTTTCCAGAAAAGACTAACTTTCCAGATGCAATGGTAAAATATTTATTAAATATTTCCATTATAGGATATGCAGTTTAAAATATACCTTATTTATAAGAGTATGTATTAACCACTCCCCTTTCGGTTAATTTATCTTCATTATATTCCAATTGGGATTTAATATTTCCAGTCGACCGTTGTTTTATTTAGGCCCTCTCTTAAGGGTTTTATGTAATCAAATTGAGTTTACCTGCCGAATATAGTAATTATTTATAGAAAAAGAAACTAATTATAAATTAATGAAAAATTAATAAACTTAAAATTATACTCATTTAATTTACAGTTATAGAATATTTTAATTTGTATTTTTTTACGTGCACAAGTAAGTATTAACTTTATCATGTAAATATCACTAATTAATTATTATTACAAGGACTAGTGCTACAATTATGCCTATGAACTCTGGAACAAATATATTTGACTTTTCTTGGTGGTAGTTTAACTCTTTTGTCAGCAGCTAGAATTCGCAGAGTGCAAAGATATTCCTTTTGATTGCGTAATGTGGGGTGGAGTAATAATAAGAACATTACACTGTATAAAATTACTAAGCATATTTTTATGTCATCTTGTTGAGAAGAGTGAAACAAAAAGATTTTTTAATTAATTTTTAGTTTATTTTTAATTGATAGGCATTTCTGTGAATAATTACTAAATAAAGTATAAAACTATTATTTTAAATTACGTAAAACCCTTAACGGGGGTATAGATGTAAGAACGGTTGACAATAAATGTTTTCAATTCCCATTCCAGTATATATTGAAATTAAACCACACAATAAAAATTATAGAAGTAATTATTATTTTTATTATTATTCATTATATTACTTTCTATATTTTAATTTATCGTGCCTCGTATATTATAAACATGAATCGCTCTATAAGTAACTTTCAAAGTTAACATATAATACATTTATGAACGGCGTATATAGAAGTAGATAGAAACAGATAGAATAGATAGAAAAAATAGAAACAGATAATAAAAAATAGTGACAAATAGTGACAAATAGTGACAAATAGTGACAAATAGTGACAAATAGTGACAAATAGTGACAAATAGTGACAAATAGTGACAAATAGTGACAAATAGTAACAAATAGTAAAATAGTAATAGACAGTAAAACCTAAGAATTAAGAAAGTACTAATCTTCCATGGTAATATCGGAATTAGTAGATGTTAATACAGCCGAAGCTCTTGGTTTGATATTAGGATCTTCATACCAAGAAAGCTTATAATTTTCGCCATTGAGATCTAATTTGCCCTCGTCAAAGAAATATTCAGCAGTGATCCTGTCTTTAAATTGTACGATACAATTATTCTGATTTGAAGGATCTCTCTTAAAAGAATTAATTTCACCAATTGCAGCTAAATAAGCTTTAATTTCGGGAATTCTAGCGTCTTTTACATTTTCGATGGAAACATTTGTATTTCTTAAATCTAAATTATAACGAGACATAGGAGCATAGTTTGAAGGATACGAATATGGAGAATAAGAGTTGTAAATCGGACGACCAGAACGAGAAGCAGTTCGGGATGCTGGCCTATTTAGAAGGCCTAAAGCTGGAGCACCGAGTTTTGATGCTTCAGTTTTGAGATTTTCTAATTCTTGAGAAATTAAAGTTGTTGTATCAGAATTTACTTTTGTTCCATTTGGATTTGTTGCATCTTTTGCTATAGAGGCAGATAATTCTCTTTCCTTATTTTTAATTCTTTCTAATAATATTTTTTTTGCCTCTTCATGTTTTTTTAAAACTTCATCCCTTTGTCGTTCAAATTCTAATCTCTTTTGTTCAGCAGCCCTACGTAAATTATATTTTTCAAGAAAAGATCTCTGTCTCTCATCCTGTGCCTTTAAAAAGGCCTCCTTGTCCATAATCACGCCATGTTCGTCAATTTCATTAGGATCAGCAAAATCTTCTTCTCCAGGTTGATAGCCCACAGGATCATCACCTTTACGCCAAAATACTCTAATAAATCGTGAATCAAAAATGGGTTTGGGTGATATCCACGCAGCATAAGCTTCCTTATGTGTCTCAAATTCAATTTCCAAAACTCCTAACCCATTGGGAGCAAGTGGGTGCCGTATAATTTGTATAATTTTACCAAATTCCTTAAAAAAATTCTCTGGAATTGGACTTGGATATTTGTCCGCGGGCACATTTTCAAGCAAAATCGTTTTTAAATCGGTCGTAAATCTCGACGTAGACAACTCCGACCGTCCACCATACCCACCGTGTGCGCCTCTATTGCTAAACGGCTCGCCAGAATGTGTTCTACCAGTTAGACTTCTGGAGTTTCCCCGATCATTATTATACCCTATCCTTCGTTGTGCAAGTGACTGCTGAAGATACGCTTTTCGGTCTAAACCAATAAAAACGTCGCGCACAAAAGCATCCGTATTATTATGTAAAAAATCTTTCAATTGTTCCCTACATAACATCTCTAAATCCCGCCGAGGCTGATCATATCTCAATAATGCCAAAACATAATCTGCCAAAATCTCAGGATCGGCATCTGATTTGTTTTTTAATAATGACACAATCCAGATTCGAACCTGGGGCACAATTTCCTCTTCAAGCATAATTATAAATATTATATTATATTATATGATACCCTATTGAAATCAATTATCAATTGATTCCAAATTGTATATGGTTAAAGTAATTTGTGGCGGTTGATTTGAAATTGACAAATAATAGTAATATTTTTTCTATTTATTTTTTGCAGTTTGTTTTGTGACAGGGTGGAAATAAAAAAAAAAAATAAATAAATAAATAAATAAAATTAAAATTAAAAATAAAAATAAAAATAAAATAAAATAAAATAAAATAAAATAAAATAAAATAAAATAAAATAAAATAAAATAAAATAAAATAAAATAAAATAAAATAAAATAAAATAAAATAAAATAAAATAAAATAAAATAAAATAAAATAAAATAAAATATAATATAATATAATATAATAAAATAAAATAAAATAAAATAAAATAAAATAAAATAAAAATAATAATAAAAATAAAGATTAAATTAAAAATTAAAAATAAAAATAAAAATAAATACAAAAATTAAAAATAAAAAACAAAAAATAAAAAATAAAAATAAAAATAAAAATAAAAATAAAAATAAAAATTAAAAATAAAAATTAAAAATAAAAACAAAGATAAAAAAAAATATAATAAAATTAACACAATTAACAATATGGACAATAGTATAGAAAAAAAGTGTGTGATAATTTTCAGACGTATCCACAACAACATAAATTGTGAATACAACCAATGGGACAAAGTACCATAGTTAATCTCCATGGCAATTAAATACATACAGAAAGATATAATAGCTCGTATCTAGGAAATTTCATATCTAATACATATAGAATAATATCTAATATTTCATCATATCTTTAGGAATTATTTATAAGATTTGAATATTTACAATAGTTTCATTATTACATAGTTTATAACATATAAAAGGTTAATATAAAATTAGAATCAGAAAAAACTAAAATTAAAATTAAAATTAAAATTAAAATCAAAATATAAATATTCATAATAATCAAATAAAATGTCCATCTTGAAGGATAATCTAGATAAGTTAAATTCATATAATATAATACTTCCACAGAGTGAAAGTCAGTCTGCAGTTGTTTCTCTGTATAATAAAATCAATAGTAAGGGTAGCAAATTACATAGCAACACATACTCAAATTTACTAGATGGTTTCCATAAGGATTCCATAATCAATAATTCTAATTTTTTGAACGTACAGAGGGAAAAAGAAGAAATGGTTTTCAATTTGCAACTGTTGCTAGACCAACAAGGGAGTGTTTTGCTAGGGCATACACAGGGGCACGGGCCGGGGTGCGAAGAACTCCGCAAAGGGGATATGGACACAGATATTATAACAAGTAATACTAAAAATACTACAAATAATGCAAATATTCACAAAATTCGTAGGGCCATTCTGAATTGTATGACCATACTAAAAGACTCGTCTTTGCAGTTGATAGATTTGTATGAGAAAGAGATACTATTGAGAAACAAATGGATAGACTATCTATTACTATGTGAAACAGTACGTAATGAAGCTGAGAAGAGTAAAGAATATATCAAATACAAAAGCGTAAATGCGAAACAGAATGAATTAATTGATGAAGAAATTAATTCTATTGAGAATGAGATTTCTGATTTAAAATTAAAATTAAAATCCTTAGAAATGAAGAAGACTTTACTGGAAGAACGTAGAAACGAATTAAATTCTATAATTGCATCAAGAGCTTCTGTCTATGACGATTATCAGTTGGAAATAGATAAAGCGGAATGCAGGTATTTTGATCTTTCTTATGGCAATAATAATGACATTATAATGAACAAACTTGCAAATTTGGCAATGGATATATGGAAATTGGATATCGAAAAATTAAAAAAAGCACAATCGAACGCAACCGTCGAGTACAATGCGTTAAAGGATGGAATCGATGTTTGGGAGAGTTTACTTAGTTACCTGAAGCATGTCGAACAAAGTATACAGGATGCACAAGCAAAAAAGGATAAAAAAAATAAAAAAGATAAAAAAGATAAAAAAGATGCAGAAAGAACAGAAGATGTAGAAGATGAAGAAGATAAAGAAGATAAAGACGATAATGACGATAATGACGATAATGAATATATAAAATATATAAAAGACGCAGACATCGGCACAATCATACAGAAGGCTACAGCTGTTCTGTCGGAATATCTGACACTGGCTACCTCTAACAATTGGTCGCTTTTGATAGTAGCAATTACACACGAAACAGAAGCTTTTGAACAAGCGAAGAAAATATTGCAAACTAATCCTTTGCCTCGGAATATACAGTATCAATAGATAAAACAATAAGTACAACGTACTATAAATAGTATTACGTTTTACTTCACAAAACACATATTATAATATAAAAGATAGCATAATATTACAAATTAAGCCATACTACAAAATATACTACACATTAACAAAAGTATATTAACAACTAATTACTACAAAGCATTACTAATAAATACACTCTAAAACAGGAAATTAGCCAATTGGAGAACGATTCCACCGACAATTAAAAACAACAAAAAATAAACCCATCGTGGGCTCAATGGGATTTCATTGGTCTGGTGTTTAGCAGTGTGTGTTTTCCCTTTTTTGCTTTCCTCCCGTTTGGCAAATTTCAAATTTGCCCTTCGTTGCACTGGTGTTTGAACCTATTCGTTAGGCGTCTTAGTTACGATAAAATATAATGATAATGATGATAATTTACAAGTATTATATTATTATATTAATTTATTAATACATTAATAAATAATAGCTAATTATTAATAAACACTATACTTACCATTTGAATAACACGTGTTCAAGACTTTGGTGGTTTTATTATTTATTATTATTATTATTATTATTATTAATATTAATATTAATATTATTTTTATTTTTATTTTTATCTTTATTTTTATTTTTATTATATTATTATTATATTGTTATTATTTATTTTATTATTATTTATTTTATTATTATTTATTATATTATATTCTGTTATTTTATTTCATTAGTTTCTATAATTAGTTAATAGAAATTGTTGTTGTTGTACAATAAAAACACGTGACTCTTGTATACAAAAGTCACGTGGTTATATTGTGATAATATAGCAACCGTATCCACAACAACCATCTAACATCCTCCGCATCAACTTTGAAATGCTTTTGACTTCACGAGATTTGTATATATTTCCATTTGACTTTTGCTTGACTATTCCTGTTTGGCTAGTCATTTTCTATTTAAATTATTTTTGTAACGCGTTTATATTTTTTAGATAAAGGTAAACAAACGGATTAGGAAATGATCTGCAAAAATTGCATTTATTTGTTTACTTTTTTTTCCTCTCGCATAATTTGTTTATTTGCCTATAAAAAGGGCCATTTCCCACTTTTTTTCCTTTTTCTTTTTCTTTTTCTATTTCTTTGTTTATAGTATTGTAGTGTTGTAATATTATATTATTATATTATTATACTATTATACTTTTATAGTAATCATATAATATAGTATTACTTATCATATTTTGGCATTATACGATATTATTTTAACATCATACTAACATTACTTGCGAGTGTTAGGAAATATAATTATTAGAATATAAAGTATATAAAGTATTATATTTATTGGTCATTAGGAACATTTGAAATAATATTGTATTCAGTTTTTTTTTTTTTTTTTTTTTTTTTTTTTTTTTTTTTCAATTATATAATTTACTCTAAGGAAGAGTATTTAAAGCATTATTGGAGATTATTTAAAATAGTATTCAATTTGACTTAATTTGGCTTTGGGATTTTTACAAATTAATTATAATATACATAGTCATTTCACATGATACATCAGCTTTTAGAATACTTGAAAAATGCCCCCAATGTAATATCAAATACTCTCTGGGTAAATTCGCAAACCAACAAGGGTGACGAGCTTAATAATTCTAAAAAGAATAACAAAAAGAATCACGATGTAACACTTATTACTATCTTGCCGGAAGTTGATTTAAGTAGTAGCTTGAATGCTTTGAAATGTGTAAGTTGGTTTATATAGGCACATGTACAAATGCAAATGCAAATACAAATACAAATATATTTATATATAATTGTATACATATACATATACATAAATGTATACATAAATGTATATGATATGTAAATGCATATGCTAACATATAGGCAAAATCATACACAGAATGGGCAAAAGCAGCAAACAATTTAGACAAAATCAAAGGTAACGATATTTGGAAAGAAACAGATGCTGATGAAGACTATGATTACATTTCATTAAAAAATTCCTTGTTAAAACTACGTAAAGCAAGGACCGAATCCGACATTTCCACACTACTCTTTTTAATTAGAACAACTTGGACAAAAGATTTTGCAAATTTAAATAATTCAAAACTTTATAGACATTCATATATTGGAACTAAAAAATTAATTCAAAATTATATTGATGAATGCTTGGACTGCTTAGAGTTTATTGCACACTATTCTACTGATTCTACTGAAACATATTGGAATATTGTAGAAAACCTATCTAGAGCTCAACAATCATATGGTCATACTGCCTTATTATTATCCGGGGGTGGAACCTTTGGAATGCTTCATTCAGGTGTTATGACTGCTTTATATGATCAAGGTGCTTTACCAAAAATAATTGCTGGTTCTTCAGCTGGTGCAATAATTGCTAGTGTAACTTGCTCAAAATCCCCAGAAGAACTTCCGGAGCTTGTTTCTTCCTTTATTAATTTAAATTTTGATGCCTTTGAAAAAACTGGTCAAGAAGAATCTCTTTATGTTCATATAGCTAGAATGTTGAAACATGGCTCATGGATTGATATTTCCTATCTTGCTAGAATAATGGAAGCTATTCTAGGTAATTTAACTTTTCAGGAATCATACAATCGTTCACATAGAATATTAAATATTACGGTATCAAGTTCTGGTATATATGAAGTCCCCCGTTTATTAAATTATTTAACAGCTCCCAATGTTTTAATTCGCTCAGCTGTTTGTGCTTCTTGCGCTTTACCTTTTGTATTCACTTCTTATAGTTTGCTTGCAAAAGATATAAATGGAAAAATAGTTCCATGGTCTGCTGTAACAAACGAATTTGTCGATGGATCAGTCGATAATGATCTTCCAATTGCAAGAGTAGCGGAATTATTTAATGTAAATTATTTTATTGTTTCACAGGTAAATCCTCATATTGCCCCATTTTTGAAGAAGGATGAAGAAATAAATAACATTAATTATTGTCCTTATATTTATTCACGTTCTAAATCACAAATGGTGACTGATGAGTTAATTCATTGGCTAAATGTTTTGGAAGAAATGGATATATGTCAACATTTATGCTTAAAATTAAAATCTGTTTTTTCACAATCTTATCGGGGTGATATAACTTTGTTACCAGAGATACGGAATAATGAAATGTCAAAAATATTAAAAAACCCTACAAGGGAGTTTATGATTGATACAAACTACAGGGGTGAAAGAGCAACCTGGCCAAGGATAACACATATTAAAAATCATTGCGCTTTAGAAATCGCGCTAGATTCTACCATTAATAGAATAAGATATAAATTGGTTTCTGAATTTGGATGTCTTTCAAGACCTTTTTCTCCGCTTGAATCAATTCCTTCAAAAATATATTCAAAAATATTAAAAGACAAATCAACAACTGATCTATTAAAACCTCGTGCTTCACATAAACTACGCAAAACTGTTTCGTTTTCTAGTACAGGGGTCAGTCTTAAAAATAAGGCAATTTCTAATATAAATGATTCTCGATCTACTCGTTCTAATTCTTTAATGTCTATATCTAATTATTTAAGTGATTCAAATACTAAGGAAAATAATGCTGGTGTTTTAATTTCAAATGAAAGCCAACCAGATCAAAAGCATAACAATAACAACAATACTTACTGGTCAAATAGACATGTAAGCATAAGTGTATCCGAGCTTTCCCTTATTAAGGATTTATCAATTGAATCTTCTAAAGAAAATGATTTTGAAGAGTTGCCAATTTAATTTATAAATTGGTTTTTAATGAGTTTAAAAGAAACTAATAATGCTTGAGATTGGATTTCATTACAGTATTTTAACGTTGTTTCTTTTCTAAGAAAAAGAGAAAATTAATAACTTAAATATTTATTTATTTTGTTTATTGTTTATTGTTTATTGTTTTTTTTTTCTAATGAAGTGTTGGTATTATTTATTCATTAATCAACATTAAAACTTAAAAAATTATTATACAAATGAAAACAAATTACACATAAACAATTAAATTGAAAAAAAAAAAAATTACTGCATCAGTTATCCATGTTGCATTATATCCAGGTTTACGGAAAATATTATCTTTAAAAGGTGAATGAAAGATTGTTATATAATATATCATAAATTATTATCATGAATAATATGATCGAGTGTCATGTTAATCCTATCTGAACTCCACTTGGTAATTTTGTTCATAAGTTGATCTCTATGTGACTTTGATTCCCAAAAATGAGAAGCACCTTGAATCATTTCTGAATGAATTAAGTTATCAGATTTTTTAACTAAGCTTTGGTATGAAGGAGGACCAGTAAATGTATCTCTATCACCATATAAAAGAAGAGTATTATAATTTATTATACAAGTATTATCATTATCATTACTAACATTTTTATAATCATCATTATTATAATCATTATTATTATCATTATCATTATCATTATTATCGTCATAAAGAAAAATTTCAATTGTTTCCTTAGGTGGAGGTGCTTTTATTTGTGATTTACCTAAACTTAAACCCCATGCAACAAAACTTAAAGGTGGTGATATCCATATATATTCCACTCCAATCTTTTTAGGTATCTCTATTGAGCATGATTGTGATATAATTTTTAAAACATTTGGTAAATGCTTTTGAATTGATGATGATATAATTGCTCCATATGAATAACCAGCAAGGAAAATAAAATCAGGACATTTGCCTCTATTTTCTTCATCATATTCTCTCCACCATCTAATTACCTCATATATTGCACCAATGTAATCATTTTGTTCGGGAATACTTGTCCATGAAGTAGGACTTCGTGATGAATATATTAAGGTTGGTATTCTTAATGGACTATTACTAAAACTTTTTGCTAAATCTTGAACAACAGGATCATTAATTGATCCTCCAAGTGGTGAATATGCATGTGCACAAACACAAACTCCCGTATAAACCGATGCTCTACCTTTTCCTTTACCTGTTTGACTAGGAAATATTATTTCTCCTTGTAAAATTTTTTTATCTTTATGCGCTGATTCAAATCGTACTTTTTCTACTCCCATTGTGGTTTATTCTTATTTACGTATTGTTTGTTTATTTATTTTATATTGCAATAATTATAATAATTTTATAAAATTTTTTAATTATTCCGCTAATTTATTAAAATATATGTATTGTAATGAATAAATAATATAAAAAAATATAATTAGTAAAATACTATGAATTCATAAAAGTCTTTAATTTCAAGTTTTGATCCTTATAGAGTTTAAAAAAAAAAAAAAAAAAAAAAAAAAATATTTTCCTTAGTAACAAAGGAATCTTTATTTTTTCCTTTCTGGAACAAAACGTATATGAAGAGATTAGGGCTGCTTAAAGTATCCTACTTTGTATAACAACCTGATTTAACGAATTTTAAAATATAATAAAATTTGAACTTTGAACTTTTTACGAGATCTTGTAAACCTGTAAGAATTTAAAAAGTATTTATAGGAATTTTATGAAAGTCTTCACGTTTTTTAAAAATATTTATGAGAACTTAAATATTAATATGTATAGCAATTTCACAGCGGGATGAGTTTTGAAGGTAGCCATGCAGGATTTAAAAAAATTTCGCCTCAAGACTAAGGAATCCTATAGGGATCCAGTTGCAATTTTGCATTGTGAAAAACAAAAAAAGAAAAAATCACAATATTTTTTTGTTTTTCCAGATCCAGTATTTCTATAGGTTTTCATTTTATGGCTTCCGTAAGTTACTTGTAATTTTTGTTTCGACGTGTCGAGCGTTTTCTTTAAAGTAGTCTTTCAGATTTATATAATATTTTTCAGATAAAAATTGTAAATAATTGTAGAAAATTTAAATTCCAACTATAATTGATTAAATTATATACTTAAATTCAAGTTACTATATAAAATATTAACTTTTGTTAATTTTAATTATCATATAATACACATAAAAAAACATACTTTTATATCAAAAAAATAACCATCTCCAACATATAAATAAACTTAATATTAAAAGAGATATAAAAGAATAAAAAACAATTTAAAGTAAAACATAAACGATAAAAAAAAAAAAAAAAAAAAAAAAAAAAAAAAAAAAAAAAAAAAAAAAAAAAAAAAAAAAAAAAAAAAAAAAAAAAAAAAAAAAAAAAAAAAAAAAAAAAAAAAAAAAAAAAAAAAAAAAAAAAAACCATATATTATTTCAAGTCATATTAAATTGTTTAATAATTGATTTAACTGCTGAGGTTGATAATTATTTTGACCAGGATGAATTGTAAGTCCGAATTGAGATTGCATATCATTTCCATCGTTAAATGATTGAAGTTTCTCTTTTTCTTGATTGTTCTGTAATCTGGTTTGTTCTCCAGCTTCAACCTCTGACTGTTTCGATTCAATTAAATTGCCTTGTAGTTCTTGTTCATGTGCTTGATCGTGTAATTGTTCATTTACCTGTTCTCCTTGTAATTGCTGCACCTGTGCCTGTAATTCTTCTGGATTGAATGAGTTTGTTTTAAATTCATTCTCATAAATAGCATTATGAGAAAATACCCTTTCAAGATGTATTTCATTAGTTTTATCTTCAAATGTATTAAAACTCGAAGATGTGTTGTTTTCCGGAGATGTATAATTTATATTATTGTCAACATTGTTAATACTATCATTGTTAATAGTAATGTTATTCATATTATTCGAAGTAGATCCTGCTAATTCATCTGTATTAAACAAACTGCCGGTTAATGCTTTAAATAATTCAGAATTATTTTGCAAATTACTCAAATTACCTGTTAATTCAGACATTTCATTAGACTCAGGATTATGGTTATTAATATTAGATAAATTATTCTCCATAGCATTCATATCACTACCGGATAATCCTTGAATAGTTTTAACTAAATCATCTATTACTAAATCAGCTGGTGAGGTAGCAATTAATTCTTTAATTAATCGCTTTTGACGTCTTTTATGAAACTCCGCTTCTATCCATACTGATTTTTCTGTTGAATCATTAAAGCCAAAAAGTTGACAAGCTCTTCTATGAACCCTGCATCTAAGATCGTTATCTTTATTACGATCCGAATTTATCCCTCTCCATCTTTTCTTACGTTCCCTATTTTCTAGTCTAATTCTTTCTGCTTCTTCTATTTGAAGTTCTTTAAGATTATTAGGTTTTAATTTCTTAGTATATGGTCTTTTTGGTGTACGATCTCGTAAATTTTCTCTATCTTTAGAACGTTTAGAATTCGCATTAAACATATTCCCATTATCATCTCTACCCAACTGAAATGCATTCGCAAATTCTGAACTCATATTATTACCAAAGCTTTGATTATGATTATCATTTATATCTGTGCCAAACCAATGAGCAGTTTGATGATTGTTCACGTTTGTATTACCTAAATGATCTGAACTAGGATATTGTTCAACTCTTGTATTTTCACTACTATTCAGGATATTATTTCCCTCACTTTTGGAACTTAAATAATCAACATCCATATTCATTTTGTCTTCTAAATTTCTTGCCTGAATTTCATTAGAAAATTTAAAATCTGAACTTACAGGCCTCAAAAGAGGTTCTATTAGTATATCAGAAGAATTATCAGTAGGTGTGTTACATATACTATTATTATTGTTATTCTTGTCACAGTTATTATTATTACTATTACTATTATTGTTATTATTATTATTATTATTATTATTGATATTGATATTGTTATTGTTATTGCTATTGTTATTAATATCGTTAGTGTTGTTATTGGTATTAATGTTATTATTATTATTATCATTATCATTACTATCATTATTATTATTATCATTATTATCATTGTTATCATTGTTATTATTATTATCATCATTGTTGCTGTTATCGTTCGATATTGATGAAGGATTATTAAAATAGGTTGGAGAATTTAACTCTACAGAATTGATTGCTTCAGCTTGCTGTATTAATTCCGTACTTAAAGTTTCAGAATTAGAAGTTCCAATCAAAGTACTCGTATTGTTTGCTTGAACTGGAGACACTGATGCGTTTAATGTAGAAGTTGAATAATAACTAAATGATCCTTTTGTATTATCATATGAGTTTTCAACACCAATAGAATTAATTGAAGGTGTTTCCTTATCCACAGATAAATTATCAGAAACGGGAAAAGAATTTTGTTTATCTGTATTATATAATAATTGTTCATTGCTATCCGCATTGTCCTTGTTATTATTGTGGTCAAAATTTGTAACTTTTTGCTTACTATTATTATACTTGTTATCTTTCTTGTTCACTGAGGCGTTTGTATTTTTATTTTCAGAATCTTTTTTTTTTCTGCCCTTATTTTTTCGTTTTTTCGTAGAAGGAATTTCATCCTTCTGCAAGGATTGGAAACTATTTACATTATGATGCAATGAATTTTGATTATTTTGAACTTTATCAGGTTGTGATATATTAGAAATAATTTTAGAGGTTAAACTTTCGTGTTCAGAATTTTTTCCTGTTGATTGAGTAGATTCTGAATTAGCTAAAACTGTTTGAACTATTTCAAGAATATCAGGCATAATTGACTCAGGGTCAGATCGACCAGTATCTGATTGTAGAATCTGACGCACTAGACTTAAAGCTGTTAAAACATTCGGATCAGATGAATTTTCTTCCAAAGTGGTTATAAGATAATATAGTTCTGATATTTGCACTCCTAATTGATTTTGAGCCTCCGAAGAATCTTGAAAATTATTCTGTAAAAATATTTCAGATTGTGATTCTGTTTGCAATGGAGGCTGAACAGAAGTTGTATTATTTACAGTTGTGGGAATTTCCTTTTCTTCTTCTATAGAATTCAATTCTTGAGGTTTGGAATTTTTTTCATGTTGGTGCTGTGCAGATTTTTCATTCATCACTTGAGAAAGCAAATTTATCATTGAAGAGTCTATTTGAGAAGTTGGATCTAGATTAGATCCATCATTTTGCAAAGCATTTTCTATTACATTTTCTATTACATTTTCAATTGAATTTTTTCCGTCTTCTTCAATTACAGATTCAAATGGAAAATTTTCTTCTCCTTCTTGGTTTAAATGCCTTCTAAGTTGTTCTACAAGTGCAGCATCAAGGGCCAGGCTTTCTCTTGAACGTTGTTTTTCTTGTGTATTGGTTTTATGCGGTTTTTCGTTTGCTTTATTAAAGTTTTTATCTAAATTTTTATCTAGAATATTATTTGAATTTTCATTTGCAGAATCAGGTAGTGGTTTCTGAGACAACTCTAAACTGTGATTAAGGTTATCCAACTGAGATTGCTGTGTCTCTTGAATTTGATCAGTTTTAAAATTATGAATGTCGTGGTTTTCAGCAGTGGAATCATCTACATCTAAAGTATTGTTAAAACCAGCATTATCATGGTTTTCAGATTCATCAAGGGCAATACCAGGAAGGGATTGTAGTAGTTTTTGTGCTAATTGCAGACTTTCCTTCAAATCACCATCAATTTGGTCCGCGTCAATGTTTAGGCTTTGAATAATTTCGTTTGTGAGATCTAAATCTTCCATAGATTGATTACCAGTTGCGTGTTGGGCTATTATTGTGTTGATTATGTCAGTGGGGTTGAAAATATAGTTCTGGTCGTGTTCATTATCATGGTTTTGATCACTTTGGACAATCTCACTTTCTAATAAAGAGGGAACAGAATTGGTTTGAGAATCCTCTCTAAGTGATTTTTCAACCATTTCCTTTTCAAATATTTTTTCACCCTCAGGCAAAGCATCCGGCATACTTTCTCTGGATGCTTTTTCGTTTATATTTTCGTTTAAACTTTGATTATAATTTTCTTCATTTTTCATACAATCTGCCGAAAGTTTATTTTGAGAATGTATATTTTGTAAATTTTCACTTTGTTCACTTTGTGGATTTTCACCTTGTAAACCCTCAGCAGACAAAGAAGACAACATAGAAGAAGTGGCAAAATCACCAAGTTCGTGCATGTGGTCCTGAATTAATTGGAAAAACTTTTCCTTTTCCTCAGAAGCAAGGTCTGAAGAAACCGAGTTCACCAGCGACTCGAGTTCCTGAGACAAACCCATCGATAAATTTCCGTGATTCTCCATGGCATGGTAATTTAATTTTTTTGTTTTTGTTTTTGTTTTTATTTTATTTTATTTTATTTTATTTTATTTTATTTTATTTTTTGTTTTGTTTTTATTTTTATTTTTGTTTATGTTTTTGTTTTCTAAGATGTAACTTTGACAAGTTAGTTTAGTTAAATTTTAACATTAGTCATATATGTACTGAGCTTAGTTAATGAATTACCAACGAAAAAGCAAATTGTTCGCATTCGTGATTAGTCAGTGGTTAGTAATAGTCAATACTTTATTAATAATGGTTACTATGGATGGACTTGTGTTAATTAGAGCTGGGTAGAAAGACCGTCTTAGTGTATTTGGTACAGTATTCTTCTTCTTGACTGGATTTACTTACAGCTGATTATAAAATAATTAAGGGTTTGTAGTATAATATTGAATTTATTTATTAGAACATTAAAGATCAATTATTTATTTTTTGCTATAGCGGTCTTTTTTTAACTGCAGTTTTTTTTGAACGTCCAAAGACCGTCGTCAAAAGAGATCGTATTACTAAATATTTACTCACATTACTTTTAGGAATCATATTTTTTATTTAAGATAATATAAATATAAAGGCTAATAAATAATAATTACTTAAGTATAAAACACATAATTACGATATTTTGTTAATGTATTAATTAATATATACATTTTATTTTTATTAAAGTATATTTATTGTATATTCCAGTTTGTAGGAATATAGCGTGTCTACATAAAGAAAAAACAATTATTTAAAGAAATAGTTTAAGAAAAATATGTTCAAATACTATTTCTCTTGACTACAGTCCTTTTGGACCGTCAAAAGAAGACTATGGTGATGTATAATTATATATAATATATAATAGTAAATTTTTTAATAATATGTTTAATATGCATAACATACATAAGAATATAATAAAAAAATACAAGGTATAATAATAGTAGAATTATATATATAAAATAAAATAAAATAAAATAAAATAATACTTATGAAAAAAGCAGCAAAATAAGAGGACTTCACTTAAAATAGTATTGCTATGGCTATCACGTGTATTGTACAATTTCTTACAATTTCTTATACTGTATAGTAGATTAGTGTCTAGTTATTAATATATTGTTATAAAATTATAACTATATTATTATATTTCTTTATATAATTTATCATATTCTACTATAACACACGATAACTATAACCATGGCAACTCATATCATTACTAATAAATCTAGACAATTTCTCTTATTAATAGTTGTTAAGTGAGTTCTATTAGTAAGTTTTTTTTTTTTTTTCAGCATTATATAAAGAGCTTTTTGTACTATAGGAAATATAAAAAAAAAATATAATTAATAAATAAAAAGTATTAACTAATAAACTAAAGAAAAACTAAAGAAAAATAAATAAAATATATTAGCAGTCACGACGTTTTATTCAAATCTTAAAAAAAGTGTATTTAAATTGTGCAATAATAGAATTTCTAGAATTTCTTCTGCCTTTTTAATTACTAGCAATTTAAATAATTTTAGCAATTTACATAGTAATTTACATAGTTCACATACAAAAATGGTTGCTATCCCGAAAATAAAAGCTCAGCATAAAGTTGCAATTATTGGATCAGGACCAGCTGCTCATACTGCCGCCATATATTTAGCTAGGGCAGAACTCGAGCCTATTCTTTACGAAGGAATGCTTGCAAATGGTATTGCGGCTGGTGGACAGTTAACAACAACAACCGAAATTGAGAATTTCCCAGGTTTTCCAGACGCAATTAATGGTTCTGAACTTATGAATAAAATGAGAGAACAATCTGAAAAATTTGGTACAAAAATTATTACTGAGACAATTTCAAAAATTGATTTATCTAGTAGACCTTTTAAATTTTGGACTGAATTTAATGAAGATAGTGACCCAATTACTGCACAAACTATCGTATTTGCAACTGGTGCTTCTGCAAAACGTTTACATTTACCAGGTGAAGATGTTTATTGGCAAGCTGGTATTTCTGCCTGTGCTGTTTGTGATGGTGCTGTTCCAATATTTAGAAATAAACCTTTAGCTGTTATTGGTGGTGGTGATTCTGCTTGTGAAGAGGCTACTTTTTTAACAAAATATGGATCCAAGGTTTACATAATTATTCGTAAAGATCATTTTAGAGCCTCTCCAATCATGGCTAGACGTGTTGAAAATAATCCTAAAATTGAAATCCTTTTCAATTCAGTACCTTTAGAAGCAAAAGGTGATGGTAAGCTTTTAAATGCTTTATCTATTAAAAATGTTAAAACTGGTAACACTACAGATTTACCAATTAATGGCTTATTCTATGCCATTGGTCACAAACCAGCCACTGATATAATTAAAAATCAGGTAAAATTAGACGATGAAGGTTATATAATAACAACTCCTGGTTCCACCAAAACATCAGTTGAAGGCTTTTTTGCTGCTGGTGACGTTCAAGATAAAAAGTATCGTCAAGCTATCACTTCCGCAGGTACTGGATGTATGGCTGCTCTAGAGGCTGAACATCTTCTTTCCAGCGAAGAATTTTCTGCGTAAGCAATGTTGTTTATTTTTCATTTTCATTTTCATTTTTATATTTATTTTTATTTATTTTTGTTTGTATTGTTTACGATTAATGCTAATGTTAAATATATTACATAACACTGAATTTCTATTTATAGAAGATTATGATTGTCTGTGTTGTATATATTGCTATATATAGATGAATAATTGAATGAATAATTAGATAGTATGAATGTATTGATAAATTTGTTTATGTAGAATATATAGTAAGAATCCGGACGCAATTTTCAATAGTTCCAGCAAGTTTCCAAATGATCTCAGCATAAAAACCACTTGGAAACCTATATGAATACCAGACTTGCAAAAGCAAAAAAATATTATGAAGCTATTTTTGTTTTTTGTTCTTCAAAATATAATAGTGCAACAGGATTCCTATAGGATTCCTATAGGATTCCTTAACAATAAAAATTATTACTATCTACATACATTGCTTATTCATTTATTTCTGTATATTTATTTTCATCTTCTTCTAAAACAAGCTTTAAATATTCCTTTTTCTCTTTCTCCTGTAACCCAGCATAAATAAATAAATTATCATCCACTATAGACCAGAACGGCGACTCTTCGTGATGTAAAGCCATGTCTCTTCCTTTCCGTAAAAGTGCTACTAAACCCAGTAAAGTATCTTTACTTAAAGATTTAGTAGATTTTACTTCAAGAATATAAGCTGGAAATAGTGACCGAGTAAATATTTCTATTTTAGAATTTGATGGATAACTTCCACGAGGTTTTCCTGTCAGTCTTTTTTTAAGATCTCGTAGGAATTCTTTATAGGCCGAAATTATTTCTTTTTTTATTGTTGGCAAACTTGAAAAATAGCTTTGTAAAATAACTTCATCATTTATACTGTCTTTTCCTTTGTAATAATTAATCATAAAATTCTAAAATGTTAGCAAACACTCACAAACACAAATAGTCAAAATATTCCTCACATACAACACACTCTTGCTCCGTTAAAGTATGCTTGAAACACAAAGGATTGTTCATATTTTTACGAAAAACCTTTAACGCATCTCTTCGAAAACTAGCGTTATGCAATAGTTTACTGACACGCAGGGATTCCCTTTCGCTTAAAACGTACACTGTTTTTTGTGCTTCGTTTATTTTTGCGTAAGCTTCATAAAAGAATATTTCTTTCGCGTATTCTGTTATTTCTCCCACTATTGATAAGGAAAGATTTGGATATTTTAAAGAAACTCTGTTTATCATTTTACAACTGCACTCATGTAGTACACTTTCTTCAATGCCTTGTTGATTTTGACAAGAAGATGATTCTTCTATTTCACTTTCACTAGTTGGTAAATCCGAAAAATAATGCTTATCCATTTGAACCTTTACTTGTTATAGTTTATTATTTATTTATTCACACCTGGCAAGGAATCAACTTTTAAATAAACTTAATACTTATGCACTATTAAGTTGATACTATTGATTATAAACTAAAAAATATATTAATTATAAAAACCCTGTTTCCTACAGCCAGCTTCTAGCGATCAGGTAAAAGTTAAAGTAGATCTACATTAAGCAGGACATAAATACGATCTAAGGACTTTTTAGATGTTATTATTTTTATTTATTTATTTATTTATTGTTTATTTATTTAATTCTACTTGTAAAATTGATATATTCTTAAAGTCTATTATTAGTTTATCTTAATGATAATTAACTTCAATATACAATTTTGGAGAACCTTAAAATTATTATAAACAAAATACTCATAGAAAAAAACCCATAAAACAATATTAAAATAACTACAAAAAAAAATCACAAAAAACTTATATAAAAGTAAATAAATTTCCCAAGGCTGTTTGTTGCTAACCTACTATACGAAAATAAGATAATTAAGCTCATATTAAAAACTGTAAAGAGGGGTTAATTATAACAGTAACGAAACATATATAGACTCAGAGCAGGCTTCGTAGACACATTTACGTACTTTTTAAGAGAACATACGGCATTCATATCGAATATAATAATTTATTTAATTAAACGCTATATAGTTTTACAACAATTGTATTTAAATATATACACCATTAACGGCGTAACCGCCGTGTATATGCACTTACAAATATCCGTTGCTATGTAAGGCGTATGCATACCTATGATGGTATTTCAGCATGCTATATAATATATAGTTTAATCTATTAAATAGTTTAATTATTATTATTATTTATTATTTAATACTACATTTTATTATTCTATACTAAATATTTTAAAGAGCTGGACAGTTTCTTTCTAGTAATCAACGTCTTTAAAGGTCAAAAACGTAATCAAGTATATCGTATTAGGAAGCATTTTTAATAATATATTTTGATATATTAATCGAACAAATTAATTGTTTGAAATAACAATATTATATAGAAGAAATTATTTTGTAAATGATTTTAATTATGACTTTTTACAATAATTAGTACTATTTGCTGAACTGTAAAACTTATATGGGAATTAATATTTACACTCTTCTTTGTTCTATTTAGGTTCCCCGTAAGGGCTTCATGTAATTCAAAATGAAAGTCATTTACTGCATATGGAAATTATTTATGAAATAGGAAGCATATTAAAAAATTAATTCGTAAATTTATACATATTTGGTTCAAGTCGTAAAACATTTTATTTATGTAACAGCAAAAGAAATATTAAACATTTTATAAGAGTATAAATATAAAAAAAGAATAAAAATTTTATCAACAAAGCATAATAAAATTATAAAAAGTTAGTACTTTTTAATCTTAAAAATAAAAGTACAAAAAAAAAAAAAAGCTTCGAGACTTTATAAAACAATTAATACCTTAATTTTTGTTAGAATAATTTCCTGACTAAGTAACTCTTGTAAATTCAAAATTTAATTACTAGGACAACGGTTATTATGAATATCAAACTTATCGAACTGAGAACAGGATCTAAGTGTCATTGGTAATATATTATATAAGTATACTTAATTTTCAAGTAAACCTTTGATTTAATAGTACCTACTAGTGTGACCTAAAAATTTAACATCCCAAAGTCTAGCCACTATTAAGAAATGTGTCTCTCTTGTGGAATTCATGGACATAAATGTAGTATTTCTCCTTGTAATAATAATTAAGTAGTGATATTTACATTTACATAATATAGTTATATTTCTTGAATAGCTAAAAATTTTAAATTAAGATATTTTATAACTGTAAACCAAATAAGTATAATCTTAAGACAACTAATTTTTAATATATTTCCTTTTCTATAAATAATTACTATATGCGGTAAGTAATTATATGTTTGAAGTACTTAAAACCCTTACGAGGGGGACTAAACAGAATGAATGAGGGGTGCAAATATTAATTTCCGTTAAAGAAAGATCGCTAAAGTCGGTTACTATGGAAAAAACGGTTTTGTTACCCAACTCTACTATACGCACAGCGTACACTATACAGCAAGAAACTAGTACATAACCATGACAACATACCACAAAATTGATAAATTCACTATATTACTCATAGCAACCATGCTATTAAAGAAAATATTACTTATTAAAAGCACTAATAAACTATACTTATTACCGGTATATATTATTATATAAAATTATTAATTATATTGGAAGTAATTATTAATATAAATATTAGTAATTACACTACTTACTAATATGCAGATCATAGTAACTAACACATACTATTTTGCTAACAAAATTATATTGGCTGTCAAGACAAAATGCAACTAATTTGAGCTAAATATCACCATACCAACAAAATCAAAGTGATTATCTTCTAACGACTAGTTTATTCACTAAGAAAAAAAAGGAAAGATTACCCAACTGTTAAAATATAAAATGGAAAATGTAGTTACATTTAATACGATTATGAAAGTATATAGTGATATGTATATAATAATTAGTGGTTAATATTAAAGACTATGTACTAACTACGAATATATATAGTAAAAACTTTTCATTAAACCCTAACATACAATGTAATACTTGTACTGGTCTGTAAACTACGTTCTGTTGCTATACTCTTAGTATGAATAGCAACCGTTGTCTTGTTATGGTTGTTATGCAATCTCAACACCAACATTTAATTACCCGGCCCTCTCCATAACAACACAATTTGGCTATAGCTAGTATTGCTAGCATACAATATGTGTTTCACATTTATATATTCTATATATATTTTATATTTTAGCGTATTTTTAGTGCATTTATTCTGTATCTTAATATATCATTATAAATTTATTATAGCTTTTAGTATAATATTTTATAATTTGTTTATGCTTATAGAGTGATTACACCCAATCTAGTCACGTGATTACACCAAAATCAATCACGATAGTAATCACATATAATTAACAACCACTTATATAACTAATTACATAATCACACATTAACCTAAGGCAACAATTTAGAATTTTTATTTTAAAATACTATTTAATTTGCTTAATTATTCTTTGATTTTTTTTTTTTTTTTTTTTTTTGTTTTTCCTTAAAAAAGGGTATTTAATCAGGAAAAACAACCAGCAAGAGGCAAATATTGTATACAAAATAATTCAAATTGTATATTTATACAGTGTTTAATAGTGCGTTGATATATTAATTTTTGGAGAAACAGGATCTATTTATTTTCATAGGATATTTTAGGATATTTTAGGATATTTTTAGAATTATTTGAAACTATTTAGGTATATCCGACTTGGTTCAGCTTTTGTCGGTTGCTAGTCGATTTGTATTCAATTTTGTCGATTTTAGTCGGTTGTTACGTGGTTGCTACTCGGTTTTATCGATTTACTTGACTTTACCCGGTTACTGATTTTATTATTTTATTTCATTTTTTTTGTTTTTCCTTTATTTATTTTTTATCTTATTTATTTATTTATTTTTTGTTTATTATATTATTTATTTATACAAAATGAAAAGAATTCAAAAGCCACTTTCATGTGATATAATTTTGGCAAACAAATGGAATAAAGCTAATAAAGTTTATAGTGAAAAAACTACTAAATTGTTTAATTCCTACTTAACCACAACCTCAGGAACAGAAAATGGGCTAATTTTTACTACTAACGATGTTATTACTATTAATACTTCTAATAGTATAAACAAAAATTATCAAAGAAATAGACAATTTATTTCTTGTAATAATAATTCAAAAAGACTCTTGTCTACGCAGGAAGCTATTATTAGAGACCAACATGCTAATGCTAAAAGACTTAAAGCAGCTGCAGTTGCTCGAGCAACTGCAGTGTCTCAAAACAGGGTAACCCCCCTTAACAACAACAACAAAAATAATAATAACCATAGTAATGCTACTACTAATAATAATAGTGCTGCTAATCATACAAACTCAGATTCGCCGGTTGTTTTAAATTCACAGGCGGAGGAAGAATTGAAACCAACTTCGAGTGACAAAATCAATGAAAGTGCAATTAAAGACGTAAAGCACAGTTCTTCGGTGGACAATAGTATTAAAAAAGATGATATAAATAACACAGTAATCCCCTCCCGTTGGGACAAAATTAAAGACAAGGTCAAAAAGGAAGCTCAACATTACTGGGGTGGTACAAAACAGTTGGGTTACGAAATCAAATTGGCTGCCTATTTATACTTCCGTAAACAACTTTCCGGACAAGAGTTGAACAGGTCAGAAAAAAGACAACTTCATCGGACTAAGATGGACCTCTATCGACTTGTTCCATTCACTGGTATAGTATTAATTCCGTTTGCTGAACTCCTTTTACCTGTCGTGCTTAAATTATTTCCAAATTTCTTACCATCAACTTTTGAAGCCAAAGCTACAAGAGACAAAAAAATCGAACGTTTAAGGGAAACCCGCCAATCAGAGGCAAATTTTTTATGGAATTCAATGAAGGAAGGCTCCTTTGCAGCTGCTAGTGTAAAAAGTTTAAGTGAAAATGATAGGAATCAATTAGGGAAATTCTTTTTGCAGGTTGAAAAACTTCGTAAAACTGGGGAATCTCCTTCTTATGATGATTTAATTTTTGCTTGTAAGATTCTAAAAGATGAAATTGTTTTAGATAATTTATCCAGACCGCAACTTGTTGCTATGTGCAGATTTATGAATCTCACTTCAATTGGACCTAGTACATTTTTACGTATTTTGATTAGAAAATCTTTAGCACGTACAAAGACTGATGATTTCGATATTGACTATGAAGGTGTTTCTTCATTATCTGTCGCTGAATTACAAGCTGTTTGCATTTCTAGAGGAATTCAATCTTATTCTGTATCATCAAATGATTTAAGACACTATTTACAAGTTTGGCTTAACTTACGTCTTAAAGATCGTGTACCTGCAACTTTATTAATTTTAGCTTCTGCATCTTTATATGCTAAACCTAAAGTCAATCTTTCAGCTGCTGCTGCGTACTACGAAGCTCTTTTAGGTACTCTATCTGGAATTCCAAAGGAGTTAGAACATAGTGAGGAGAAGAAGAAGATAGCACAAGCTGCTTTATTATCTGAAAAAGTGGACACTAATGCCAAAGATAAAGATATTTCAAAAATTAAAACCGAGTGATTTTAATTTTATATAAATTACTATTGGAATTAATTGTATTAAGACATATGTCTCAACGTATCAATAAGGTAATTCCAGTTTTATTGACTTTTTATTTAGCATTTTAGAATGACTTATATTTTGATGATGAAGCAATAAGAAGTCGTAGGGAATATTATTTATGATGGGTATTTGAATATTTGAATATTTGAATATTAACAATCAAAAAAAAAAAAAAAAAAAAAAAAAAAAAAAAAAAAAAAAAAAAAAAAAAAAAAAAAAAAAAAAACATAAAATAAAATATAATAAAAATAGCATAAAATAATAGTATTTTTTTTAAAAAAGAGCATAATATATATATATATATATATAGAATCTGTGTATATTTCTTTGTTACTTGGTTATATTTTCTGAGATTTACTTTGTTTTTGGTTTCAATTTTACTGATATATATATGGTATATAATTAAATAATTGACGAAATAGTAACGAAATAATCAATTGTAGATAGAGGTGAATAAAAGACAAAATAAAATAAAGTAAAAAAGTAACACAAAAAAAAGTACTAATAATTATTTCCCACTAGAGCCGAAACCACCTTCTCCTCTAATGGTGTTTGATAGACTTTCAACAACCTCAACCTTAGCATCTGGAATTATAACTTCTAAAATTAGTTGAGCAATTCTGTCGCCTTTTGTAATTTTATAATCATTTTTTGAATGATTAAATAGAATAACCTTTATCGGCCCTCTATAATCCACATCTATTACTCCAGCTCCAGTGCTAATTCCATGTTTGGCTGCAAGTCCTGAACGTGGTGCTACTCTTGCATAAGTTCCATAAGGAATCTCTATAGAAATATCTGTAGGAACAGTATTTTGCCCTGATCCTGGAATAACTATATCTTCCGATCTTTGAAGTTAGTTAGAATTACATATTAAAATAGTATGTAATATAATTATGTAACAAATTACAACTCACGCATAAAGATCATAACCCGCTGCAAACTCTGAACCTTTTGTAGGAACGGTCGCATTTTCCGATAATAGTTTAACTTTTAGAATTGAAGACATTGTTATTTTTTTTTTATTAGTTATTATTATTATTTATTTTTTTTTATTTTTTATTTTTTATTTTTTATTTTTTATTTTCTATTTTTTATTTTTCAATTTTTCAATTTTACGATTTTACAGTTTTACATTCACGTGAGACTGGGACCTTGAAAAATTTAAACCCACCTGTAAAAGTTTTAAAAACAGGTCACAAGACGAACGAAAAAAAAAAAAGTTTCGATTTTTTTATTTATTATTTTAAAAATATGTATAATATAATATAAGCTTTCACTTTTATTTTAATACGCAAAAATAGTTTAAAAAAGGATAGTTTTAATATTTATGAATAAACAAAAAGAGCTTTTAATGATTTTCTTTTAGTACTTATATATGTATAAAAAGTACAGATATATGACACACGTTAGTAAACAGAGACAAGAAAAACTTATTAATAAAAAACAATGGTTTTAACATAATAATCTGGATTAAATTTATACAAAAAAAAAATAAAGGTTAATTAACATTAGACATTTATCACTAAATAAAAGCATAAATACAAAAAAGTAGAATTTTGTCTAGGGTTTTGTCTAATTTTTATGTAGAGTTTAAAAGATGATTGATATATGGAAGCAGCTAAAATAACTAAATGAAAGTTTGATGAATAAGAGTATAAATGTTTACATTTAATTTGCTGTAATAACTATAAATTTTTAGGATTGTTTCAAAGGAAAAATAATTTTGTATATGCAATTTTAAACAAATTTTAAATGCAATTTGTATTTTGTTCAAAATAAATAATATTTAACACCTTCCAATTACATTTTTATATGCGTGCGATTATATAATAAGTATAAAACATAAATAATTAATTTATCTATAGATAATTTAACTGTATACAAGAATAATTTTTTTTCTTTTTTTTTCTTATTTACTAGTAACACAATTTAAACAATATATTGTAAACATAATGAGTTTTTCAATTTTGAAAATTTAAAAATATGCCAAGATCTATCCTACCTATATCTTTTAAATCCAAACCTTAATTTTTCAAATTTCTCAACTAAATATTGAAAATAGATTTAATTCATAAAGATAATAATATTTATCTGAATCACAGTTTAAACTTATAGGATATTTTTTTAAAAATAAAAACAATTTTAATCGTAATTACTCAAAATCTTAAAAATCTGTTCTTCATAGTAGGGTTGGGTGTTGAAGAAGGGTAAACGTTATTTTATTTTTTTGTTTTTATGTTTTTATGTTTTTATGTTTTTATGTTTCTATTTTCTGCTTTTTATATTTAAATATTTACTTTATTTCAATGTATAAAATGGAATCCAATACACAAGAATATAAAAGAATTTTATCAATTCAATCAAATGTTGTTCATGGTTATGTTGGAAATAAAGCAGTCACATTTCCATTACAATTGCTTGGTTGGGATGTTGATGTTTTAAATACAGTTGAATATTCAAACCATACTGGTGAGTTACATTTTATACTTTTGTATTGTAATTTTTAATTTTATATTTTGTGACACTAACTGTCAGGATATGGATCATTTTCGGGTTTTAAATTTACCGCCAAACAAATGAGTGAAATTTTTAATGGATTAGTAAAAAATAATCTTGTAAATTATAATATGATTATTACAGGTTATATTCCAACTCATGAATGTGTTCATGAAGTAATGGGTATTATTGATGAAATTAAAAAAATGCGTTATGATTCTTCTTACTCAAACAATTCGAATAAAATTTATCCAGAAAAATTTATATATGTTTTAGATCCTGTTATGGGGGATAATTCACGTTTATATGTTGAAAAGAGCATTGTTGAATATTATAAAAGACTTGCATTTTCAGCTGATATTATTACCCCCAATCAATTTGAAGCTGAATTACTAAGTAATAACTTTATAAAAATAAATAATATGGCTAACTTGAGATTAGTTATTTCTCATATTCATAAAATATACGGAGTTAAAAATATTGTAATCACTTCTGTTAAATTTAATCCTGATGATCCAGATTCGTTTAATAACTCTGATAAGTTAGAATACAATCCAAAAGATTTAAATTTAAATCCTAATCCAGATCATTTAAAATTAAACTATAATGAAAAAAATTTAAGTTATTTTGTTATTGGATCTACACTTGAGACTTCTGACGGAGAGCCTCTTTGTTTTATTGTTCCTATGAATTTTATTCCTAAATATTTCTCTGGCACAGGTGATTTATTTACTGCTTTTTTAGCTGCACAATATTGGGAATATACTTTTGGTAAATTATCAAACACTCTTCCAAAAACCATCCCTCCATTGGTAAAAGCTGTAGAATATGCTGCTTCAATGGTACAAATGGTGTTAGAAACTACTTTATCATCTTCGAAAAATAATAATAACGATAATATGAATAACAAAAACAATAATAACGATAATATGAATAACAATAACAATAACAACAATAATAATAATAATAATTCTTTAGACACATCAGATACCCGTTCTGAAAATATGGCAAATTCTGAACTTAAAATTATACAATCTGCAAGTAAAATATTAAACCCTATAATTAAAAATAAAGCCATTATATTACCAAAAGCATTTAACCTTTTTTAAGAATTAATTATTATTTTTTATATATAAAACTTATATTCGCATTTGTCTTTTTATCTATATGACATTAGGGAATTATCTTGTTTAGTATTTATTATTTATTAAATCTTTTTGTCATCTTACAACCTATCATACATTCTGAACAGACAATTATATTAAGTCTCCTCCTAAGAATTTTTTTTTTGGTATATCAATAGCTTCTATAGAAAATCATATTAAGTCTCTTGAATAATTTTTTTTGCTATATCAATAACTTCTACAGGAAGTCCAGCCATTTGAGCAACTTTTAAAGCATGAGAACTTCGTTCTATACCTTTTTTGATTTTATGACGATAAAAAAATGATCCATCTTCATTTTCATGTACAGTTGTACAATATAATCCTACACGTGGTAAGTTATTAACCATATCAACCAACTCATGAAAATGTGTTGCAAAAAGAGTTTTACATTTATTAATATTATGAATATAATATAAACATGCATATGCAATTGCGATACCTTCCTTTGTAGATGTTCCCCTTCCAATTTCATCCATTATTACAAATGAAGATGATGTTGCATAATTTAAAATTGTTGCTGATTCTTTCATTTCAATCATAAATGTTGACATATTTTCAATTAAACTATCATTTGCTCCAACTCTACTAAAAATTCGATCTATAATACATAGATTTGCCTTCTTTGCAGGAACAAAACAACCGATTTGTCCTAATATACAAATTAATGCATTTTGTCTTAAAAAAGTACTTTTACCAGCCATATTAGGTCCTGTAATTAGCCAAATATCATCAATTTTTTTCTCATTAATTTCTCCTCCAATGATTAAATTATTTCCTGTAAATTTAATTCCATCTCTAGATAGACTATATTCTACTGTAAGATGTCTACCACCAATTATAGACAAGTTGTTATTACTATTGCTATTAAAATGGGGCCGGACTAAATTATGCTCATCAGTCATCCTTGCAAAGGAGCAAGCTATATCTAAATGTATCATTGTTTCTTGTACTTTCAAAATTTCATCTCTAATTTTTAATAATGAAGATTTTAATTGTTCTTTAATTTTATTCTCTTCAGATATAATTTCAAGGTGGACATTAAATAATTGAAGAGATAATTGCTGCCAAATTGGACTATAAATATAACTTGTTGTCTTTGAACCTTTAATTAAATGACATTCTCCTAAGAGTTTTGTTAATTTATTATATACCAAATCATCTCTACTTTCACGTGATTTTAGTTTTAAAAACACATATCCTCCTAAACTATAACTCCATTTAAATCCTATATTTTCTGTTTCTGCAGTTATACGCATTTTTAATTCTAACTCATTAATTCGTTTAAAATATTTGCTTCGTTTAGATATTAATGCAAGTAATCTTTCAGAAGCATTTGGCTTAAGCCACGATTTAAAATCTTTCTCTGCCAGTTTAATAAATAAGGAATCTGAACCCGAACCATCAGATACTGTTTCTAGATTGACATTATCAGATACAGCTTCCGAATCATCATTTAAATCAACATCATTCATTTCTTCATTACGTAAATTTTCACTTATATCTTCATCTATTATAGATTTGATACGTAAAGCAATCTCATTAGCCCTGTCAATAGAACAATTACTAAGTAAATTTATAAAAGATTTCTTCTTTTTAGCAAAATTATTTGTTCTTAACAAGGTGATAAGATCATTAGTAATTAAAATTGAATTTGCAACTTTCAATAAATGTCTGATTGAAACTTTTTGATTTAAAGAAAGAAATTGAATTATTCTTTCAACATCGTCCAACTTAGAAAGTAAATTACAAATATTTTCTCTTAAGGAAGAACCATCGTTTGCTAATGATTCAGTTAGATCTAATCTATTTTCAATGATTTCTTTATTTGTTGAAGGTGCTAAAAGCCATTCACGTAATAATCTAGAACCTTGAACGGTACTAGTTCGATTAATTGCAGAAAAGACACTTCCATTTGTTGATAAATTAGAAGAAGATTTTCTAACAAAATTTAATTCAAGGTTTGAAATAGAATTTGAATCAAGTATTAAATATTGTGATTCAATTTTTTTAATTGGAATATTAATATCAACTTTATTTTCAGGGAAACATTGTGAAATATAATCTATTAAAATCAAAATTGAAGAAAGTTCAGATGCATTAAATTTATTAAAACTTTTAATATATTTTTCATCGTTATCTATCTCTTCAATACAATTATTTTTCCAAGTGTCAATTAATAAATTATTTAAAAGTTTAAAATTTCTTTTCTTTTCAAGTATTTTAGATAAATTCCATTTATCTTTAATAGTTGTTAAAGTGAAATGTTTTGTGTTTTTATAATTATTAAGAAGATCAAAAATATAAGTATTGATACTATTATTATTAAATTTTAAATCTAAATATAGTATTTCACTTGGTTGTATTCGGTTTATGTAACTTTCTATAAAAGCCAAAGTAGTATTTTGAACATAAAATTTACCAGTAGACAAGTCTAGCCAAGATAAAGCAACCTTATGGTTGTTATTATTGTTGTTATTGTTTATATCATCTTGATCATAAGCAGGTATAAGAGTCATTAGATGGTTATTTGAAAAAGGGTCAACGATACTTTCATTAATAATAGTTCCAGGAGACATTACTTGGTTAACTTTTCTAATATATTTATTATTACCAATTGCAGAAGAATATTCTTCTGCTATTGCAACATGTTTTTGCATATCACTAACTAATATTTTTAAATATCTGCCCAACTGTTTATGTGGAAATCCTGCCATATAAACTGTCTTACCATCTCTAATTTTCTTTTCTGCAACGCGTAGTTGCAATTTTGGCCCATACTGCTGTGCATGTTCAAAATATAGTTCATAGAAATCTCCAACTTTTGTAAGAAGAACACAATGACTGTATTTTTTCATATTTTCGATAACCTCTGACAACAAAGTTGAATATGGTTCTACATCTTTTTTTTCTTTTGGCATTTTAGTTTTATTCTTCATTTTGGTTTTGGTTTTAGCCTTAGTTTTAGTTTTAGTTTTCATTTTCGTTATATTCTTTTTTTCACTGTTCTCTTCTATACTGTCATCCAGTAGAATATTTTCGCCATACTCTATGTCATCATCATCGTCTGTAAAAGACTCGGTTATGAATTCATTGGTACTCGGATTTGTCCCTTTCTCTATATAATCTTTGCTATAGGTTAGTTCCGAATCCTTGTTCGCATTGTATTCAATTGGATCCAAATCGATCAGCTCTCCTTCTGACTCTCTTTTCGGTGGAATATAAATCTTCCCCAAATTAAACCGGACACTTTTTCGTTTTGGTCGATTAGACCCAGTTTTTCTTGATTCAGATATCGACCCGAGTGTTGTTGAAGTGATCGATTTCAAGCATGAATTATTGTCAGCAGTAATAGTAACTGTGTGTATCTGATCATAATTCAGGCTGTTCCCTGGTCCTTTCAACACAGAATTTTGATCAATATTTTGAAATTCGTTGTCGTTTTCGTTCTCGTTTTCAATTACATTTTCATTTCTGATTACATTTTCGATTCGATTTTGGTTGTCATCGGTTTTTAAAAAAGTTCGCTTCTGCAATAAAATACTTACAGGGTCTGAAAATGTAAACTTTAAGTTTGTATGTGTAAATGTAAGAGAGGTTATTTTTAAGGGTGCCAAAGGATTAAATTTTCTTAAAATATATTTACGCATAACAGGAGGGTATTGCATAGTGTAAAATTATGTCACACACACTATTTTTAAAATTATTTGTCTTTTGACATATTTAGTACTTAGTGTTCAATAGGAACTGGGTGGGGTTTGTTGCCAAGTTGTTTGAAATTGTTTTAAAGTAGTTGTCAAATGTTTGAAATTATTTTTTGTTTTCTATACAAGTAGCAACCAAATAAAGGACTGATGGTCATGATGAAGCTGTAAGTCCCTTATTTTGGTAGTTGCACTATAGTAATTTATAGTAATAAATACATATAAAAATACACAAAAATAAGAATAATACGTAATCTATAATACACAAACAATAAATACGTGCACAGATAAAAAATAACAATAAAAAATAATAACTCCTCACTCATAAAAAAAGGCATGCCTCAGATCGTAATTAGTGAGACAAAAACGTGTGAACTTCCTTCTCCACACACAGAATACATTATACAAGTTCGGCATGAAGTGCGGTCTATAAAAACGAGTCATAGATACTCTGATTTTGTAAAATTGGCGAATGAACTTGAGCAGTATACTGGTAAAAAGTTACCTATAAAAGTACCTGGTAAAGGTCTATTTATAAAAACAGTGAATTCTTCATCTGCAACAGAAAAACGTAGAAATGAATTAGAAATTTTTTTACAAACTATAAATAATAGTTCTGATTCTTGTTGGAGAAATTCTCCAGTTTGGAGGAAGTTTTTAAACATTTCTTCTAGTTCAAGTTCAAGTTCAAATTCAAATTCAAATATGGATACGAAAAATGCAAGTATTGACCCAGTTATATGGTTGGATACATTCAGAGAAGTGAAAGGTCTTTTACAGGATTCTCGAAGATTACTTGTTGAGAAAGCTACAAATAATAACACGAACAAATATGGAAATCAAAGCTCACTAAATGACAATGGGATTACTATTTTAGCAAAAAAAAATTTAGTTCAAGTTGGAAAGCTATTATCAACACTTAGAGAAGGTTTGAATTATGTTGAAAAAAATATAAACGAAAATGATGGAAAGTATAAAAATGATTCTCTATTATTGGGACATGGTGAACTAAGGAGGAGAAAGGAACTTGTGAGTTCTGCTGAACGAGACAAGGCTTCTTTGGACTCCTTAGTCTACGGTATGGTTTCCAATGAATCTACAAATAGATCTGCAAATAAATCTACAAATTTAACTACAAATTTTAATAACAAAAAAAATACACTTTCTGGTCACGCAAATAGAAGAGTATTTGGGCCTATAAAAGAAACACCACAAACAAGGCCATTAGATAATAATGGTCTACTACAATTGCAAAAAGAACAAATTGTAAATCAGGACAATCAGTTGGAGCAGTTACATTCTATAATAGTAAAGCAAAAACAACTGGGAATAGAAATTAATTCTGAACTCGATACACAGCATAATCTACTAGATGATTTACAACAGGGACAAGAACATTTAGATTCAAAATTGAAATTTGCCAACCGCAAGCTTGATAGAGTTTCCTAGTGTGATATTGTTATATTGTTATTGTTTACTATTTACTATTATTTAATGTTTAATTTTATTTGTTATCATTATTTATTTTTAATGATATTTATTTAATGTTTAATGTTTAATATTTATTGTTTATCTTTTATTACTGCCATTTATTATCTCTCACTCGTAATAATACCATGCTTGCTTAATTCTTTTCTACGTTATAAATGCTTTCATTTTGACAAAGTGCATATCGTATGTTTGTATGTTTGTATGTTTGTATGTTTATATATTTTAGTATATTTTTATTTATTGTTAATTATTTTTATTTGTTTTTATTTATTATTATTTATTATTATTTATTGTTATTTATTTATATTTATTTTTATTTATTTTTATTTATTTCTATTTATTTTTATTTATTTGTTACTTATGTTTTAGATACTTTATAGAAATCATTCATAAATTAGTCCCACTCACTAATGTAACATACCTTGTAATATTTGAGAATTCTATTATTTAAAATATTTACATTGCTTCTAAATTATAAATTATAATTAAAAAGTTTAACAAATTTACACAAATTTACACAAATTAACATTTAACAATAGATTTCTAAAATATTATCAAAAATTCGCGCAAATATAGCATTAAATTAAATTAAAGATTAAATATTAGATTATAAATTGTTAATTATTAACTATAAAATTAATTAAATTAAATATAACTAAATTAAAATAAATTAAAACTAAAAATACCATTTTCGCATTGGTTAGGTTTAACCTGACGTGAGACAGATAAGAGCAAAAAAGTATTGAATGTAGTAATAATATAATATAGTAAGTAGTAAGAGTAACATAATGCAATAGAATATAATATAAAAATAGTAAAATAGAGTAAAATAGAGTAAAATAGAGTAAAATAGAGTAAAATATAGTATAATATAATATAGTATAATAAAGGATGTCGGACCGCGTTACTGAAATGCAGCGTTATTTGGCAGAAAGTCAGGCGGAAGACGAGAAATTTATAAATCTGTTGACCACCGACCCAGAAGAAAGAAAAGAATTGCGAAAGCTAGCGAGTCTTTCGCTTGATAACAAGCTGCTTTTTATGTTTTCGAAATTCAAGAATATCAGTACCAAAGTAACAAAAATTGAAAAATTGCTGAACGATAATAACATTAATGAAATTATTTCAACCAGGGCATATAATTCAGCAGCCAGAAATTTCATCGACATTGTATTGTTGGATCCACTTTCTTACAAAATCAATTACAGTGATATTTTAATACTGGGTGACGAATTTATAAACTATTTGAAAAAATTAAATTTAATAGACGAAGATAAAATTGGAATCAATGAAAAAAAGGAGATTTTTAGTAATTTGAATGTGACTTTTGCTAAAAGGAAGACTGAACTAAGACGAAGAATAATAGGAAGAGAAAATTTAATCGGTTTTTCTTCTCTAGGTAAGTACACAAAACATGTCTATGGGGCACAGTACAATCAGTTTCAAAATGTGCCGTCTTTATGTATGGCTAAATCGGCGTTGTTTAGGTCAATACGATTTGAATTAAGCGGTGCGGAACTTCATAAGGATTTAAAGGATATTGAGAAAAAGAAAATTTTACAAAACGAAAACATCCTAGAGGGGAATTTTTTCTGGGAAAAAATACAAGAGTGTATGGCTGCCTATCAAAATTATTCAGAAATTGTCTACGAGGATGAAAAAAAGGAACTCTTCATGCAAATGAAAGATATCTTGTTAAGCGATTTTTCTAATTTTTCAATAGATCCTTCGGAGATACCAGTGGACATAAAGGAAGTTCTTTCTGGCCAAGTGGGTAAGTGCCGTGAAAGTATTATTGTTTGTTTCTGATATTTATTAGTGTTTTTTTTATTACTACCTTTATTATTTGTATTGTTTTTTGGTTCATTGTTTTATTATTTGATTTTAAACTTGGATTAATCTATTGATACTATCTAATTCATTGACTTTTAGACTGTTTATTTGTATTTTTATTATTTTATTAGCATTTTGATTTTTATTTTTTATTTTTTATTTTTTATGTTTAATTTTCAACATTTTATTGCTCTATTAATTTTTATTTAATTATAGTTTTTGTTATTATTTTGACTTGGTTTTTGTTATTGTTTATTGTTTGTCGATTGTTGATTGTTATTTTTTTTTTTATTTCTTACTAACTCACAGATAAAGATGATAACAATTTACAAGAAAGGTAAGTGGACTGACATAAATTGATTCATTTATTCACTCATTTATACGCATATTTGCCATATGTATAACTAATGTAACAGTAGCGTGAGCAATTCATTTGAAAGGTTATTTTCTCCAGAAACAGAACATTCTTTTTTGTCTTCTTCCTCTGACGAGGATAACGATGATAATGACGATAATGATGACGATGATGATGATGATGATGATGATGATGATGATGATGATGATGTACTAAATACACTTCAGGAGACTCTGAGACCAACACTTGCGTCTCATCTTTTGACTGAAAAAAACAAACCTTTATTAAACATGATGACTTTAAATCGTCCGAGACATCTTAAAAGTAAAGAACTTGATTCCGACTCGTCTCCTGAAAAAGGTAGAAGAAAAAAACGTAGGAAAAACTGATTTATTTTAACTATTTTTAACTATTTTTAACGATTATTAACTATGTTTTGTGTATTAATTTAATATTATATATATGTAATTTAAAAGTTATTTTGTAACTAGTATATTATAAATAAGTACGCACAAGACTGGCGAAAATGGCTAGGAAACCCAACGGTCTTTAAATTGGAAACTTTATGGATGCCGTAGAAGTGGTCATATGCACAATATTCCAAGGCTTTCCATCAAAAATCCTAAGTATTTCATAATGGAAACTACTTGGAAACAGTAAATATCTGGAAACCTATAGGAGTATCAAGCGTGGAAAAGTAAAAAAAGTACTACATTAGGTTTTTTTTTTTGTCTTAAAATGCACCTGCAATAGTATTTCCATAGAATTCATAATATTTGGGGCAGAATTTTGAGAAATCCTACCTGTATAGTTACTTCAAAGCTCACTCCACATTATAGTATGCTAATAATTTTATATATCAGATATTTAATTATTTAATTACTATATTAATTTATTATTTTAATTTGCAAAACTATAAACTATAACAAATACTTCAATCCAATCTAAAAAAAAAATCATTTTAAAAACAATTCTAAAAATAAGTTAACTTTTCAAACAAATTTTTCATTAGAGAATCTTTAAATAGACAAAATTCTCTCAAATTCTCACCATAAATTTCCCTTAAAGTATATAGCAATCCATCCATAGTAATATTTTTTAAAATTATGAATGAAATAATGCCACGGATAAACCGTTTTTTCTCTTATGAAACTAAAGAAAAGTCATAAATTTAAATATACAATAAATTAAATATTTTTTGTACTTTTAACCTTTTATTTTTTTTCTTAATTTTATATTTATTTTTTATTTATTTTTTATTTATTCTCATTTAATATTTTTCTACTGACTAGCGCATTGTACACGTTCACCTTGCTCATCTTCATCTTCCATTGTGGCACCACGTTTATCATTTGATCTTGATTCAGAAATATCAGCTTCCTCTAGTATTACATCATCAATCATAGCATCTGAAGGTATTCCAGTTGGTTTTCTAGGAGGTAAAATTGCTTCCAAAGATTGTAATTTCTCAGAAGATGCAAAATTACTTGGAGGAAATTCAATATCAAAAGTAACATACATATCACCAAACACATGGTGTCTATAAGACGGCATACCTTTACCTTTGATTAACTTAATTTCGCCTGGTTTAATAACTTCGCCAGGAACTATACTAACAGAAATCCATTCATTTTCGAAATATTCAATACCTATAGAACCACCAGCTAAAGCTGTTAAAAGATCAATCTTAGCTGTATAATATAAATTATCACCTTTACGTTTAAATCTTGAGTGTGGTTGTTCATCAACAACAAATACAACATCACCTGGAATTACATTTGGTGCTTGATCACCTTCACTTTGGAAAACAATTTTTTGTCCATTTGTCATTCCTTTATCTATATGTACTTCTAAAACTTTTTTAACAGAAATGACTTTTTTACCTTTACATTCTTTACATCTATCCTTTTCTTTAATAATCTCACCTTCACCATTACAATCTGTACATGTTGTTTGATAACGTTGAATCATTGGTCCCATTTGACGAGTGACCATTCTGATACCAGCACCACCGCAACTTGCGCATTTTTTTACTGCACCTTCTTTACCACCTACACCATTACACTTTGGACAAATTTCTGTTTTAGTGAGTGCAAGTTTCGATGTCTTACCTTTATAGAGATCTTCCAAGGTAACCTTGATTGCATGAACAATATCTTTTCCCTATATTGTTAGTGATAAATGAATACATATAACAACTAAGTATATATTATATTATAATATATACATACCCTTCTTGGACCAGATGGAGCACCTCCACCAAACATGCCACCCATTCCGCCCATTCCACCCATTCCACCAAAAAATTGTGAAAACAAGTCTTCAGCAGAGCCAGCTCCCATACCACCATCACCTGAAAGACCTGATTCACCATATCTATCATAAACTTCGCGTTTTTCAGAATCGATTAAAATTTCGTAGCTAAAATGTTAGTTGTATATTCAATTTCTAATTGATTTCCAAATTAATTTCCAAATTTCAAATACATACGCTTGGGAGATTTCTATGGAGTTAGTAAAATATAAAAAATATATATATACAAGAATAAATCTTTATATATAAAAAAAAAAAAATTATATATAAAATATTTAAACATACCTTTAAATTTTGTCTCTGCTTCTGGATTTCCAGGGTTTTTATCTGGATGGTACTTAAGAGCATTTAATCTATAAAATAATTAGTTGTCTGGTGTAATTAATAATAAACAGCAACATAAAAAAAAATAAAAAATAAAAAATAAATAGGTAAAAAAATAAATAAATAAAAATCAACAAAACATAACGTGAAATAAAAAAGTAAAAATAAAAATAAATAAATACAATAAACACGTCTAAAATTGAAAACTTTTCGGAAAACCAGTCAAAGCCAATTATTCTAGCTTGGAGAAAAAAAAGTAAATAAATATTATGATGGCAAATGTAAACAAAATAAACCCTATCTTTTCCTTAACCACGGCATAAAGAACCTGGAAAAAAAAATATATTAAATTGACTAGTGGAAAAATAAAAAATACACAAATGATAAATGATAAATAATAAATATTACCTGTAAGCCTTTTTGATTTGAGCATCAGATGCATCAGGAGGGAGACCTGTTTATAGTTAGTAAGCGTATCTAGAGAAAGCGAAAATTGTATGTAAATTGATAAAATAAATAAAAATAAAATAAAACAATTAATTAAAATAATAATAAAAACAAGCAGTATGTGATAGATTAAATAAAAATAAAAAATCTCGTTAACACATGTGATCACCATCACATAATAAAACCACATAATATGCCGTAATACGCCGTAATAATCCCGAATAAAAATAATTATATAGTACAGTTTTTAGTATCAGATAAATAACAATAAATAACAAATTAAAAACAAAACAATAAAACGTTACCCACCTAATGAGTCGTAGTATTTTGTTTCCTTGACCATTTTGAATTCTAACTAAATTGTCAGTGGCGTCCTATAAATATGTGATTTCTTTTTGACCAATGGGTAGATAGGTAAAAACCTTTTATTCAATGACTTTTAAAAAAGTATCAAAAACAAAATAACAAACAAGCACTAACAAATTAATCAAATCTTTCCTAACAATTGAGAAAATTCTGTGAATTTTTTCCAAAAACCGTAAAAAATGCTATAAGTTAATTAAAATTTCAATTTTTAAAGAATATGAATCTAAAATTCAAAAAAAAATAACTTGAAATCCTGAAAACATTATATTGAAAAGTGTGACTTTCATTATAAAGTTTTTTTGTTCTTTGCGGTTGGTATGGTGACGAATCTGTTTTATATTAAAAATAAAAATACTAATGGGCACCTAGTGCCCATTAGTGTCGAATTAGTATGTAATTGTCATAACAACTACTTTTCCCACACTGAATATCCACAGAGATATTTTCCATAATGTTCCACAATGTTCCACAGTGTTCTACTACCTTCTATGGTATTCCATGCTTAGTAATTGTGCTATTTATTATTATTATTTATTTATTATTTATTTATTATTTATTTATTATTTATTTATTATTTATTTATTTATTATTTATTTATTATTTATTTATTATTTATTTATTATTTATTTATTATTTATTTATTATTTATTTATTAATTATTTATTATTTATTTATTTATTTAGTTACAATTCATTTAGTTACTATTTATTGAAATATATAGTAAAACATAAAATACATTATTGGATTACTAATTGCTTGTCTGTGTATTACGTGATAGTTGTATTATGTAATTTGGATAGTATTACGTAGTAATATTGGTACTACATTCTTACTTAACTCATCCAATTTGTTAGGATTTGTTTTTGACTAGTTTTTTTTTTTTTGTGAATTAATTAATTATTTTTATATTTATTTTATTTATTATTGATTATTTATTTTTCACTGTTGTTCCTAGTAGTTGCTGTATATTATTACACGGCGGGGGATGGATTTTAAAGGTAAACACATAGTATTTCGAGAATTTCCGCTCCAGAAGTAAGTATTCCTATAGGAATCTCGTTGTAATTTTGCATTTTGAAAAACAAAAAAAACTTCGTTCTATTTTTTTGTTGTTCGGGTGGTAATTTTATAGGGGTTTTTGCAGTTTCCGTAGGATTTCCCATATGCATTTAACTAGCTTCTAAATTAGAGTTCATTGGGCTTTGCCCGATATTGTTTATTTGTTTATTAGTATTTTTTATTTTTATTTTTGTCATGATTAAATTAAATTAAAAAAAATTACATTGATCTTTGTCATAAATTTACTATCATGACTAATTTTGGACCATAATTTCATAGTACATCAACTTGAACATGGACTTATGTCTTTGCCCCTTAATATGTAAAACTGTAAATAAAAAAATAAAAATAAACATCAACACAAAACATAAACGTAAACGTAAACATAAAAAAAATATAAATATAAACACGTAAAAGTAAGTCATTTCTCGTGCTCGCCATAATCAAGAAGCTCACGCTCTTGTTTGTCCCTCTCGACAATGTCAATGGCGGCCTTGATAATCTTTTTGGCCCTGTTTCTGTCAAGCGCCCCTTGTCTTTTAATAACGTCTGATGATACATTTCTTTTTTTAAACCTTGAAGATGCAAGTACTGGTAACAATACAGTATAATCCCTTATTGATGCTATTGAACTTACAGTAGTGTAACCGGATTCGAAAAATCTTCTAGCAGTGTAAGATTTCACGTACGGTAATCTTGCTAGCTCCAGTAAATTTGCCCTTACTCCAAAAAACAATCTTTCTTTAAAATGTTTTAATAGTATACCTAGGGAAGACCAGTTCATTTTTTGACAAAATGTTCCAACCATAGAAGCAAATGAAGAAGAGGACACTGCCAATGATTGTAAAAATCCACGTTCAACTTCGAATCTTTCTGAAAGTTGTACTATTGGGCTTTCGTTTATAAGCTCACGTAACATTAAAGCACAGTAAAAACGGTGATGAATATTCATTTCGTCACTATTAACCATTTTATCAGAAACAAACCCACCCCGGGCAAGTTTTGAGATTAACGAATAATTTATGCCTAAAGATTTTGCCACAGTTAGAGACGTTTCTGATAAACCATTGTATTCATCCTGATAAATTATCCAATTAATATTCACACGAGAATATGTTGGAGTGACTAAGTAAATAATATGTAAATCATCTTCCAAAACAAAAGATTTTAGGGCTTTTTGTAATTCAATATAAATAAATAATCCATCCTCGGGTGAAAGTCCTGATTCAACAATTGCTTTGCCAACTTTCGACGCCAATAATGTTTCTTTTTCTTCATCATGTAGTAATAACTTTTTTTCAATTAGATAGTCCATAGAGGTTCTAAACGATTTATCAAATTCTTCCTTTGTACTAGTTGAATAAAATAACGTCTTTTTAGTAAATTCATTCATTGTTTCATAACTTGTAGCTAAATTTGAAGCTGATATTTCTAATAACATTCTTTTTAATCCAACTTTTTCACTTTTCAAACAACTTTCCACTGATGGTAAATCAGATTTTAACATTTCAGTGATTATTGGAAGTTCATTCTTATAAAAGCAAAGATAACTTTCTCCAGTAGAATCGTAACCTTTCCGACCTGCTCTGCCAGACATTTGTTTAAAATCTGCCAGATTTAAATATGCCGTCCCCTTCTTGGGGCAATTAAATATAACACGCTTAGCAGGTAGATTTATTCCAGCAGCCAAAGTTGTAGTTGCACATAGTAGTTTTAAAACTCCATTATCAAATGCTTCTTCAATTAACTCCTTTTCCTGGTTAATCATTCCTGCATGATCAACTGCTAATCCAATTCCAATTAATTTTTCCAAATCAGAATCCAATCCTCCTGGTGTTGATAATAGTTTTGAAAGTAAATCCTTACGTTTATTTAATACTTCATCATCAACGGGAAGCTTATAAGCAAATGATCCAATAAGCATTGCAATATCAGTACAGGCCTTTCTACTATTGCAAAATACTAAAACACTTTGATTCTTGGATAATGCCTCCATAGAGAGAGCAACTATAGCATTCGAACAAGGATCTTTACATCTTTTACTAGTAGAAAATAACTGTAAAGAACGATTAAATAAACCATTTAAAAAATGAACTTTATTATCATAAACAAAATATTCATATAATGGTACAGGACGAAAATTACATTGAAAAAATTCAGCACTTAACCAATCAGATAAAATATTTGTATTCCGTAAAGTAGCAGTCATTCCAATGATTTGAATATGTGATTTGAAATTTAAAACTTTTGTAAAAATTAACTCTACTAGATAACCCCTATGTGGATCTGATAGCATATGAATTTCATCGCCAACTATAGAAACAATTTCGTTCATTTTCCCTTCTGATATAGCGTAGTTTATTAAAGAATTTGCCTTTTCAATGGTACATAAAGCAATATCAAATTCGTACCATTCTGCAACTTGATATATAGCACCATGGAAAGGTGCAATTCTTAATCCAGAACCTTCTAACATTTTTTTATAAATTCTTAATTTTTCATTAACAATACTTACAAATGGAAAAATCATAATTGCTTTGCAAGATGTAAATTGTAATAATCTGTTTAAAATTAAAATCTCAGCAACAAATGTTTTTCCAGCAGATGTTGGAGCTGTATAAACAAGATTACCACCGTTTAAAACTCCTTTGGCTGATAAACAATCTGCTTGCCATTTATACATTGCTTTTATTCCTCTTTTTTCATATGCCTCTATAAGACCTTTACATAGTTTCCATTTCGAATTACTTAAACTTAATGGCCCATAAAATTTTGTCGAAGAATTCGAAAACGGTTCTCTCCATTTTTCTTTATATATATCTAGAGGTACACCACCAAATGATTGCGTCGATTCTACCAAAATGGTTGAATTGGTTGATTTTAAAGTAAACTCATCTTTTTTTTCAATGTCTCCAAGATCACTAGGTTCTATTATTTGGCTTGTGTCAGCAACTTCGCTATCAAAAGAAGTATCTATAGAATAATCAGCGTCGCTATAATTTGTATTTGACATATTGTTTTGAATTTCGTGGTTAATTTTAATTTTTTTATAGTCTTTATCTGGCATTATGAATTTAGTATTTGGTATTTAGTTACATGTAAAAAGTATAAACAATAGTGATAATTGAAGCCAATAGTTAACTTTACAACGTATTAGAAATTAAAGTTCTGGACAATTAAACATTTGTTTACAGTTCTTTTTTAAATGCATTTATGTTTTTCTTTATTAACGCGTTGTTGATGATGTAACATTATAATTTTTATAGTAAGATATGCCAGAATTAGAAAAAAAACTTCAAGTGTATTTATTATCTTCAGGAAACTCTGCGTTAATCTAATTCCACTTTGATACCAATAGGACACAAAAAATGACAAAATGGATAACCGCCAATGTCGTTTAAAACTGCTGAATCCTATTGAAGTAAATATGTATTACAAAATTTAGCTTTTACTTAATATATTTTATTTACAGCTATATACTTTCATATATTGGTAAAATATTTATAAATATTTTAGAAATTTTTGAAAATCTTCCAATATCTGTAAAGACTTTTATCATCGCTAATCTATATTTTAGCGCCTTTTTTTCTTTTTATTTATTTGCTTCCCAAAAGAGAAAATAGTTATAATTGGGAAATTTTCTCAATTAAACGTATTACATATCATTACGATTATCTTTAGGCCACAGCTAGACAAAATCGGTCGCATAATTTTTTTTTATTTTTTTTCTTTTAACATAGCCGGGTAAAAAAAGCGTAAAATAATACTATATTGTAGTAGGTACAGAAACGATCACATTTCATCGCCTATTTAGGCAAGATAATGTAAAATTAATGACACATTAATCAGCATTATATTTCAAATAAGGTACCAAAGTTCAAGAGTCAGAAATGAAAATGCTTATTTAATATTTTGTATAATATTATAGATAAGATGATTGAGTCATTATATAAATTCTTTAAAGAAATTTGCAAAGTGGGGAGCTTTTTTGACCCTTTATTTTCTTAATTTTGGCTATATTTCGGTTGTCTTTCAAGATTTATTCAAAATCCTTAGTCTCATTACTAGATTATACAACTGTCCAAATAGGAAATATGCATGATTATTCTATATTCAGTTGCTATGGTAACAATTATTTTCATTTTCTATCATTTTGATTTATTAGGATGGTGTCCCATTTCTGTACCTACTACGGTGCAGTACTATTCATAGAAAAACTATATTAGTTATTACAGTAAACAGTGAAAATGTGTTTACAACCAAATATAGAGCCATATGTAATTTAAATTATACAGTACAAGAAAAATAGATATTCATACTGCTATATTGGCTTTAAAGTTAATAAAATAAATCTATTTAAATAAATATTTAGGCATAGCTTAGTACTATGCATTCATCTAATTTTTATCAAATAAATTACGTTTGATAAATGTATTTCTTTCTTATAGTCTACTGTAATTAGCATTCTTTACGTTTAAATTTTACTAAAGCCTTCGTAGTTGCTATAGTAACCTATTTTTTTATTGTGTTTGACCGAAGCTGATGAGCCCTGCTTTTTGCTTTTCTTTAATTTTTTTATATATGTGACTGCTTTTTATTTTTTAATGTTTTTTTTTTATTCTTTCGCAACGACGCACATCAGTAACGCAATTCAAAGACTATATTAAACCTATTAAATAATTAGCTTCACAAGTAGTTGAAATTATTGTATATTGTTCTAAAGAATTTGATTTTTCATTCTTTAGTTTATTATTAAGATTATTTGAGGTGTGTATTTGTACTGTTGGTGTTAACTATTCTTAGGAAGGAGTGATTTATTTTTTCTAGCGTTTTTTAAAAAATAATTTATTTTAATTTTAAGTAATTGCTAACAAACAGCGCCTTTAAATATCCTTTCTTACCAAAAGAGTAGACATGGGAGGCACTCGCGAAAAGAAGAGTGAATACTTTACCAAGCTTCGTGGATTGCTTGAAGATTACAAATCAGTGTTTATTGTTGGAGTTGACAATGTTTCGTCACAACAGATGCACGAGATTCGTCAATCTCTTCGAGGAGATGCTGTAGTGTTAATGGGAAAAAACACTATGGTTAGACGTGCAATTCGTGGATATCTTTCTGACTTACCTGATTACGAAAGACTTCTTCCATTTATTAAGGGAAATATTGGATTTGTTTTTACAAATGCTGATTTAAATACTATTAAGGAAAAACTTCTTGCTAATCGCGTTCGTGCACCAGCTCGTGCAGGCGCTTTATCAAATGTTGATGTATTTGTTCCTCCTGGAAATACTGGTATGGAACCTGGTAAAACATCATTCTTCCAAGCTCTTAGTGTTCCTACAAAGATTACTCGTGGTACAATTGAAATTACATCCGAAATTCAAGTAGTTACCGCTGGTACAAGAGTTGGTGCTTCAGAGGCTACACTTTTGAATATGTTGAATATTTCTCCTTTTACTTATGGTATGACCATTGAACAAGTTTATGATCAAGGTCAAGTTTTCTCTCCTGAAATTCTTGATATTGATGAAGATACTTTGATTAAACATTTTATTGAAGGTATTAATAAGATTGCCGCTATTTCTTTGGCAACTGGTTACCCAACAATTGTTGCTGTTCCACATCTTCTTATTAATAATTATAAGAATCTTCTTGCAGTTTCAATTGCTTCTGATTATACTTTCAAGGGTTCTGAAGCAATCAAGGATCGAATTGCAAATCCTGATGCATATGCTTCTGTTGCTGCAACATCAGCTTCTACAGGTTCTGCTGCCGCTTCAGGTTCTGCTGCTGCTGCTGAAGAGGCTGCAGAGGAAGAGGAATCTGACGAAGATTTGGGATTTGGTCTTTTTGATTAGATAGTTGTAGAATAGGTAAATAAATATAAACGAATATTAAACACTGCTTGTCCGTACTTAGTATTTTATTATTAGTATACAAATAAAAAAAAAAAGTAAGTTTAAATTCAGGCACATATAAGTCAACGTAACATTAACGTCTATAGATAACAAAAATAAAAAGTAAAAAATATAGAACAAAACCTATAAACATACACACAATGGCTGATTACAATCTTTTGTTACCAGAATCTGGAAGTTGGAAGCAGGACATTGCAAGATTTCTTTCAGAAGACGTGCCCTCGTTTGATATAGGTGGCTTTGTGGTCGGTGAAAAAGAGAAACAGGCGAGTTTGTTCTGTAAAAGCAGCGGAGTAGTGGCTGGAATTGAGTTTGCAAATGAAGTTTTCAGACAATGTGACTTGAAATACGAATGGTTTGTTAAAGAGGGCGTTTACATTACTGAGAATGATTTTTTAGAAAATGGGAAATCAGTTGGAAGTGGTAAAATTTGTGTGGCAAAAGTCACTGGAAAGGCAAAAAATATTCTTTTGGCTGAGCGTACAGCACTGAATATTCTCGCTAGAGCTTCTGGTATTGCTACCGCTAGTAGAAATTTAAAGGAATTGGCATACAAAAAGTTTGGTTACAAGGGCATTATCGCTGGTACAAGAAAGGTTACACCTGGGTTTAGATGTATTGAGAAGTATGCTATGATTGTCGGCGGAATCGACCCTCATAGATACGATTTAAGCAGTATGGTAATGTTGAAGGATAATCATATTGCGGTTGCTGGTTCGATCACTGAGGCTATAAAGAAGGCCAGAAGTGTCGGTGGGTTCTCAGTGAAAATCGAAGTTGAAGTTCAGTCAGAGGAAATGGCACAGGAAGCTATTCTTGCAGGTGCTGACATTATTATGTTGGATAATTTTACTGCCGCTGATTTGAAAACCGTTTCTTCTAATTTGAAGCGTTTATATCCAAGTTCTACGTCTACAAATGGTTCTAATTATTTACTTGAATGTTCTGGCGGTTTGAGTAAAAAAAATATAGAATATTTTCTTACAAATGATATCGATATTTATTCAACTTCATCTGTCCATCAAGGTGTTTCTACGGTGGATTTTAGTTTGAAGATTGATGTTTAAGATAAACATATAAGCATGTGTGTTTACATACATGTTTGTATATGTTTGATGTGTTTGTATGTTTATATATATTGGTATATATTTACACACTTATGTATTTCTTTAGTATTGATTTGTTTATTTGAATTGATTACTTAGCTTAATCTCAACTCGATTTTAGTTTGGTTTTAAGTAGATTTATGATTTCATTTGATTATAAACTTTGATTGTAATTATACTTGTAATTTTGATTTTAGTTTATTCTACTGTTTATATCTACAGATATACTTTTTCTTAATTTAATCATTAAGTCTTGTTTTTGAATTCAATCTGCATTATTTATTAAATTTTTAATCATAATCTTAATTTAACTTTTAAAGTAATTCTAGTTTTAGTTTCCTACGTTTTAATCTTAATCTCATTTGTACCAATTTTTACTATTTACATTAATCTACAGTTTCAAACTACAATTAAATTTTTTATTTTATATTTTTTATTTTCTATTTTCTATTTTCTACTTTCTATTTTAATTATAATCCACCTTTAATCTAAATTTAATACACTTTGTAACCAAATTTAATCTTATATGAGTTTTACGTTTTCTAATAATGTATTTTTTTACTACTATTTGAAAAAAAAAAAAGAACTTTTTTTAATGCTTTATAATAACAGTCAAATATCAAGCTTTAATTTTTAATTGATTAATATAATAAACACTAAACATACGGCATATGTATTTAACAAAGCGTAAAATTATAATTAAATTTACAAACACAATTAAAAGTAAACTTAAAAATACAATTCACAGTGAATAGACTTAATTTCCTTTTTTTTTTTTTTTTTTTTTTTTATCTATCACACGTTCTACCCAACGTTATCTGTCTATAGTTGGTTATTAAAGCAATGTGATACAATGTGATACAACGTAATACACAAAATATTCACTAACCAGCCTGGTCGGATCTGACCGAAAGTTCGGATCAAATTGATTATTCTGTTAATACACATACTATAATACACACATTAATATATTTATTTATTTATCATATTTATCAAGTTAGTATACTATTGCATTTATTATATTTTATGCAAATTATTATAAAAAATCTGTAATTAAATGTTACTGAACCATGGCATTGGAAGGCCTGAAAATGAACAAGCGTTACCAAGAGAAGAGACTGATTACTAATCAAATATGGATGGTAACTAAAAATACAACAAGCATTACTAAAGATAAACGGTAAGTTAGTAAAATTACAACAAATATTACTAATGAACTGAAACATTGCACAACCCATTTCTTTTAAATTGGATTATGCACAGATAAGGAAGTTGCTGTTTATGTGTTTAAAAAAACAAAACACTGGGTATAGAATTAAAACTGTTATATATATATTACTTGTTATTTACTATTTATTATTTGTATTTATTTTTTATTTGAATTAATCTTATCAGTATTTTTTTATTTTTTATTTCTTATTTTTTGGTTTATTTTTTTTTTTTAAAAACATTTTGTTTTTTCAGTCACTCGTGCTTTTTGAGTCATTCGTAGAATTATAAAACTGTAAAAATTTTCTTAAAACTTAAAAATTTACTGAAAAAGTTTCCTTAAAAACGTAAATTTAAAAACAACGCAAAAAAAAAAAAAAAAAAAAAAAATATATAAATTTTCAAATTTTACTTCTAATTTTTTAATTATAAACAATTTGTAAACAATATTCAATCTCCATTTTAAACATTTTGCATTTCAAAAAATGACATTTATTAATCTTCCTGTAGAAATTATTTCATTAATTGGTAGCGTGTTAAAAAGACGTGACTTAGTAGAATTATCTACAACGTGCAGATATATCTACAAACTCTTGTATCCTTTACTGGCAAGAATTGCTCACTATTTTACTTGGGAAGAGCTTGACGATTTTGTTAAAAGAAAATTTCCTAGCACTTTTAAACTACCGATAATTCCCGGCCGATCAATGCAAAATCGATTATTATATGATCAATTAAGACGCAATGGTCGATTAGTGTGCAAAAACCCATTGATCGGTAATAGTTCAAAACAAAACAAAAAGCATAGAATCACAGGCAGAAATACTGACGAAAATATTGAAAACAGCGAAAATAATGAAAGTACCGACAACTCTGACAGTCCACGTTTCAAACTGTTCGAATTATTCTCACCAATACTGACAAAAAAACTAATTATCGAAAACTCAATACAGTTTGGTGAATGGCATTCAGGACCATCTTTTGATTCACTTTTCTCCAAAGGATGTAATATAACACATGTAGATATTCCAATTTCAGGATCTTCTAAACCACTACAATATCTTAAAACACTTCAAAAACACTTAACGGCATTAACGATTAGAAGTACAACACCACAATGTAAATCTGCAATTAAACCTATAGAAAATAGTACAGTTTTACCTTGTTTTTATATTTCTGATTTACAAGATTATAAATTATTAACAAAATTAACTTTAAATGGATTTACAGTTTTTTTTGATGAAGATAAGCCAAAACAAGACCTCAGTAAATATTTTAGCGATATTGAAGATGTGGATATTTCTATTTTCATTAATCCACCTGTTAAAGAATATGTTATATATGAAAATTTAAGACATTTAAAACTTATTAATGTTATTTGGGATTACCCTTATTCGGTGTCTATATTTAAACATCTAGTCTCATTTAATTTAAGTATATTCCCTTATAACAATTCATTTTTCCAGTCACTATATTTTGTTTCTTCTGAAAGATATGAAAATTTGATGAAAAACCCCCCAACTACAATAGATACACTCATAATTTATACGCCAGTTCGTGGTAAAAAAATATTTCCAAACTGTTCAAAGTGTACTAAATTGAAAAGATTGAAATTATCTATTGATGAAAGCTTTCTACCTCCTGAAAATGCACACGATTTAATTCCTCCTGGTTTGAAATGTCTAGAATATGATACTAATGAATCCAGATTCTCTTCAGTTGAAGTTGAAAATACTGTAAAATCTGCATGGCGTGATCTTTCCAATAGTATATCTAGTTAGAGTTATTGTTTTTTTTTATTATTACTATTATCATCGTCATTATTATTATTATTATTATTATTATTATTATTATTATTATTATTATTATTATTATTATTATTATTATTATTATTATTATTATTATTATTATTATTATTATTATTATTATTGTTGTTGTTATTGTCATTATCATTGTTATTATCGATAGTATTGTTATTATTATCATTATCATTGTTATTATCGATAGTATTGCTATTTTCAGCGTTTACAATAGACTTTGTTTTCTTGTATGCAATTACTTGTTGTAATTTCTGTAATTCGGTATCGGTCACGGTAACTAAATCAGTAAAGCCGGAACCCTTTGCTCTTAAATGAGCGTCCAGCAGTTTTTCCTTTGCTTCATTTAATTTACCTTCATGGAAAAAAATAATACCAAGACCATAGAGAGCCAAAGAAACAGGACCATCTATACCAGCTTTCCCTATTGACGATTCAGTTATTATAGTATTCGAATGTCTATTTTCATTTGGAAAGTCATCATTTAAAGCTAATCTTTGGGACCTCACACTAGCAGGTAAAGTTGAAGAATATTTTATAATGTTTTCATAAATTTTTTTAGAGCGTTCAATTAAAACAAGTCCTTTCTTTTTGTTTTGAGATTGAGTTTGAAGTAGACTTTCGTCTTGACCCTGATTCATCGATCTATTAACTGGTAATAATCTATCAGCATGAATATAGTAAATTGAAGCTAAATTGCATTGTGATAAAAGAATTTCCCTGAGAGATATCCCAGAGATAATCATTAACTGATTGGTATTATTTTTAGTCCTTTCTGCTAACTCTAAATCATCAGTATTTATACAAAAAGTTGTAAATAATTCAGCAGCACTTATTAATTCATCTCTATAAGGTAACCATGTTGGAGCTGGAGTCCCATTAGAATAAATTTTTAAAGGTACAGTAGTTGTTCTACGTGTGTTTGGATTAATTATTTGTATAGGGAAGTCAACTAAGGTACCAACATTTCCACGTAAATTTAGAATATCTTTCCACAATGGTTTTTGAGAAAACATTGACAAGTCATTGTTATTACTATCTTCAGTATTCTTCTTTTTTTCTTCTAACAAAGCTGCTAATTTAGATTCCGTAGATTTACGATGCAAATATTTCCTTAATTGCATGTCCTTTTGAGCAATCGAAAGATGATTTAGTAATAATTTTTTACATTCATAAGGAATATTTTCACCTTGTAATTGACAAAATCTTATCACAACTTGTAAATCCCTTTGAATAAGATGTGCTTTAATATCAGATTCTAAAAGAGAATCCGAAGTTGATTTATTGCTTTTGTTGATATTATTTTCAAAGGTATTATTATTATTAAAATCAAATCTAATTGCAGTGACATAAGCATCAGCTAATCTTTGATAGATATCAGAAGCTAAGTTGATTTCTCCAAGTCTTTCATGCATATCAGCAATTTTAATGCAAATCCCTGTATATTCGTCGGACAAAACTGAAAGGTTTTGTTTTTGCGCAACATGAAGTGCTTCTTTATAGAAGTTTAGAGCTGTTTTGTAGTCTGGCTTTTGCCATTTTTTTGTATCGTGATCTTGATTATGATCGTGACCATGATCATCTTTTTTACTATCCTTCTCCAAAGTCTTCCCCATCTCAGCATACAGTCCTGATCTCAACAAAGAAGCAACTTCAGGTGAAAATGTATGTCTAGGCCAAAACAAATAATACAAAGTACCTGTAAATAGCACCCCAAAGAATACATTTCTCAAAAAAGATTGGTTTTTAACCTGAAAATTATTTTTTTTAAAAGGTTGTTGACTATTCCAAGTAGAAAATAGATTTTTTCTAACAATAAATGAGGGACCATTTAATAGTCCAAATTTGAATCTCGAAAGCATAATGGTTTTAAATAGTTATAAGAATACCAATATATAAAGTGAGTGATTCTACTGGATTAGAACTATCTTCAGGACAATTTATAGTAAATAAAAAGACTCCTAAGTGAAAACGGATTATGGTAATTTATAACAAAATATGTATGTCTGTAGAAATTCAGTTGTAGCAGCAAAATATGTTGTTGCTATGGTCGTTATTTTTTTTTAAATGAGTTGAAATTTTCAAAAATACTTGTTGTTATGTGTTTTAAAGGTTTTCCAGGTTAAATTTTAAGTTTTAATTGTAAGTTTAGGTTTTATTTTTAAAGGTAGAGATACAGGTTAATTTTAGTGAGATAAATTTCGTTGCTTCACTGGTTTGTGCGTGGAGGCGAAAAAAAAAAAAAGAATACAGGAATACGGGTACACTACAAATAAATATAAGTACATTCAAATAGATAAGTAAGTAAATAAATAAATAAATAAATAAATAAATAAATAAATAAATAAATAAATAAATAAATAAATAAATAATAAATAAATAAATAAAAACTATATGTGCGGAAGATACTCATTAGGAATACCCTTGAATAAAATCAGGTTTGACCTGCCGTTGCAACCCAATGGAGATGTACGCACTCTATGTCAAGAAATAGATGTCTCGTACAATATAGCCCCCAATAGCTATGAACCAATATTAGTTGGAAAAAAGAATACACAAACACATACGGAAGAAATAGAAATTGTTGTAATGAAATGGGGGATTGAATTATCTAATTCGTATAACAAATTAATAAATTGTAGAGACGATTCTCTTGTTGATGGTTCAACTTTATGGAAAGGTTTAAGAAATCATAGCAGATGTGTAATTATTGCACAAGGCTATTATGAATGGAAATCACTTCCTACGTATAAAAACATGAGTAAAAAACAACCTTATTATATTAAAAATAAAAACGATCAGTTGATCTATTTAGCTGGCGTTTACAAATGGGATAAAACTATTGAAAAAAATACATTTGTTATAATTACAAGAAAAGCAATTGATGATATTCAATTTATACATGATCGAATGCCATTAATTTTAGACCCAATTAATGAATGGGATGACTTCTCAAATTGGTTAAACAAAGATTTATCTTGGGACGAAGATAAGATTTGTAAATTAGTATCTAAATGGGAAGTTTACAATTCAAACCAACTCGAATGGTATCCTGTTGATTCTAAGGTTAATAAGATTGGGACTAATTCTTCTGACTTTATCCTACCTTTGAAGACAAGCGGGACTCCGACAAAAACGGACCCGAAAGAATCTCTTACTAAACAAACAACCTTGGATATTTTCAAAAAATCCAAGTAGTCTATATATCTACTCAGTAGGTTATTACGATATTTATGTAATTTCCTATTTACATATTTATATTTTCATTTTTCTATTATATTTATACTCCTCAACTGCATCTTCTCAGAGAGTTCGCCAATTAATAGAGTTGGCAGTGGGGGTCTTATATTTACATTTTACGCAGGGATGTTACATTGAATGTAAACCATGTAAGATTCCTCAAAATTCCATTCGAAAATCAAGTAGCTTTATATAATACAGTTGCAATCATGTATTTTGAAAAAACAAAATTAAAGACTCCATGCTAAAATTAATTTTTTTGTTTTTCCAGGTCTGGTAATACTATATGTTCCGTAGGGTTTCCAATTTAAAAAACGCTGGGTTTTCTAGCCATTTTTCCTCCTGGTATTTAGGGCTGTAACTAATCTCTATTTGTTACTAATTTGCTATATAATATTATTGACTAATAGTAAATTTTTGCTTAATATATGTCTTTTACTGATATATAATATATTTATTAATTATACATAAAATTAGAGATTATTCAGTATTATATAAATAGTAAAGATTTAAAAACTTTTTTATACTTTTGTAATTTGAAAGTATTATTGTAGAATTGAGATATTTTTAGCATCCTTTTTTTTTTTAAAAAAAAAAAAAAAAATAAAACTGTATTAGTTGATTAATAATAATTATACCTTTTTTTGTCTTTTAAATTATCTGGTATAAATCGAAAAACTGAATTTGTTCCAAGTAGAGATAATAACAACTGTGACTAACTAGTGGATTAGTAAGTGGTGCCATTTTAATAAATTACATACAATTACATAAAATTACATAAAATTACACATAATTACGAACAATTACAAAATACCGTAATATTCACATTGAATGGTACCAGTAAAGCCTAAAATAGTTGATACAAATACAGTTTAACTTAACCAGAAAAAAATTATACTATAATTTATTATGGTATATTTTAATTTTATACCAATATAACAATCGATCTTACAATACATTCTCGTCCAACTCAAAAGAAACTACATAATTATCGGTAGGCACACGACTGTAGCTACCCTACTCCAAAATTGATCTTCAACTAAGTAGCTTTCGCGTCGGTTATTAATTTAACGGAATAACCGATAGCCTATTTCTTAATATTCAAAGATAATACCAAGACTTTTAATTGACCTTTGAAAAAAACTTATAATTTCGAAAAACTATAAATTATAAATAAAAAATTATAAAAATTTCTACAACTCTTACTAGTCAACATGATTAGGTTAAAAACAAGAGTTTCTGTGATTTTTATTTTATTAGTTTTACTGTGTATCTGGCGAACTTTTAAGACATTTTCTTACCACTCTTATAACAATTCTCAAGGTATTGAAAATATCCCAAGCATAAAATTTAAAAAAGACTTCATAAAACCATCTTTAATAGACGATCCTCCGTTAGAAAATCAGGAGTGCAAATGTGAGTGCGGATTTTATGTTGATTTGAGTCTGTTAAAGAATAAATTTATAAAGGATGAAGTTGTAGAAAGCAACGTTGAAAAGGGTATGAAAGGCGGTATTGGAAAGGGCGTGAAAAACAGTATCGGGAACAGCGTGGAAAGTGTCATTGAAAAGGGTATGAAAAATAGTGTCGAAAAGGGCGTAACACCAAGCATAGACGACAATTTGCGTAATCTACAAAAAAAAAAAAAAAACACATTGATAAAAATTCCAAGTTACGACCTGATTTACAACTCAAACAATAAAAAAGAGAATTTACAACTTGAGAAAATAGACAATATTATAATGAATCATCTTAATCATCTCATAATTGTTCCCGGACATGCAATTTGGAAAGGTGGTAAAACATTTGGTGAAAATAGAAATGAATGGGTTTTAAACAAACATTCACAACCACGCGATCATTTAATTTTTATTTCACACATTTCATCTGCAATATCTATAGCAAAATCAGATGCAAACTCATTATTAGTATTCTCTGGTGGAGAAACTAAATTAAATGCTGGTCCAATATCAGAAGGTTCCTCATATATGCTCCTTGCATTAGGTAAACAATTATTAACAAGGGATCTTCTTAAAAGAACAACAACAGAAGAATATGCGCTAGATAGTTTTGATAACTTACTTTTTTCTTTATGTCGTTTTAGAGAATTTACTGGTCGATATCCAGAAAAGATTACTGTTGTTGGTTTTGAATTTAAACGTAAGAGATTTTATTTTGCTCATAGACCTGCATTAGGAATTTCTGAAGATAATTTCGAATATATTGGCATAGATCCAGATAATTTACCAAAGGAAGTAATAAGACAAGAATCACATAGTGTATTTGGTGCTTTTACTGATGATCCATATGCATGTCGTACAGATGTTTTAATAGAGAAGAAGATAAAAAGAAATGTATTTCGCAGAGTTCCTTCTTATTATGCTTCTTGTCCTGAATTATACGACTTGTTTAACTTCTGTGGCACATCAAAGGAATACTATAACGGTCCTTTACCATGGCGTCCTGAGAGGTAGAAAGCCTGATAGATTACGATGAGTTTATTTGTTATTTATTTTTATTATTTTAATTTTTATTTTAATTTTTATTCTTATTTATTTATACTGTTACTTTTCGCTGGCATGAAGGTACATACATAGAATTAATTTACAAATTGCATGGAAACTATTTATTAAATACATCAGTCATTATATACAAGTGGCTATAACAAATTATAACTATTATTTTTTACCTTTTCCGCCAAATTGAGGATACAATCGTGCAGCATGATAATTAATTGATGGTTTTTGTTTAGAAACACGAACCTAGAAGTTAGTCCTATTTAGTAATTGAAAAAAAAAAAAAAACACAAAAACACAAAAACACAAAAACACACAAACAAACATATAAACATATAAACAGATAAACAGATAGACAGATAGACAGATAAACAGACATACCCGCTTTCCCATACAGTCTTTTAAAGCCTGCTCGGCGCCAATACATTGTTGCGATCCCGGTGCACCTGAAGACCAGCATTGTAGTAGGGAAGCCAAAAGTTCCATACAAGGATTCGCTTCATTTGTAAATCCTTTGTTTCCTTTAACTCTTAAATTCTTAAGGTTCCCTAACCGAATGTTATTATATTTTGACATTGTATTTAAAATTATATAAGTAATATAATTTATATAAATTTATATAGATTACTGGTAAATTAAAAAAGAAACTCTCTACACTGACTCTATAAATTTTATTTTTTCCCTAGCAACGTATACTAACTACTACTGTATTATAATAACCTGATAAGTATTAATTATTACGATGTACAAACCATATTTAATATACAAAGTAATAATGGCTATTTATAATAACTTAGATAATACATAAAAATCAAAAGGTAAAAAAAGGTATTGATATAACATATAACATAAAAATACAAACAAAACTAACAAGCAATGCATATAACATTATACACTTAATCAGAAAATTTCAAACTTATATGTCTAAATTTAGGGAATTTTGCAAATAGACGTCGTGGCCGAGCGGTTAAGGCGAGAGATTAGAAATCTCTTTCCCTTTGGGAGCGCAGGTTCGAGTCCTGCCGGCGTCGTCATTTACATTTTTTTTTAGCTTTTTTGTATTATTTTTTTAAAAGTTAAATTTTTGTATTATGATGTAAAAACCTCCTTTAACGAAGCACAAAAGAGACCAATGCTTGGTGGGTGAAAGTGCTAAGACAACTAAACGGGCCGACCAAGTCGGAAACCTTATAGAGACGGAGAAAGTTGGATTCCTATTGGAATATCAAACCTAGAAAAACAAAAAATTATTTTAGTATGGAGTGATTTTTTTTTTGTTTTTCAAAATACGAAGTAGCAACAGAATTCCTATAGGATTCCTAAATTTTCTGATATAATTTTTCCGAATCCTGCGTGGTTATCTTTGAAACACACCCCGCTGTGTTAATCCAGAACGAAAGAACAAGCTTTAGAATTTAAATTTAAAAATTATTCTATCTTTGAAATATAAGAGTATAACTTATTGGTGTTTTAAATTTTTTTACATTAAAAGATTAAAGAATTAAAGATTCAAGGTTAATAGAAAAATCATTGACAATTATTAAAATGAGTGGAAGACCACAGAGACAAGATTTTATTTCTAGAATAAGATACACGAATCCACTTCCACCGCCACCATGTCCACCGAAATTACTTTCTAACAATTTAAGTTTAGAAGAGTTTAAAAATCCTGATTTTATTTCACCTTTGTTGTACAGGGAGCCACCTAATATGGATTCTGATATTGAGATTGGAATGCCTTTAGATTTGACGATTATTCCTGGGGTTTTTGATTTTATAAATAATGAAAGTGAGTTCAATGAACACGGTCATGGTCATGGACAAGGATATAAAGAAGGAAGTAAAAATGGGTTGTTTCCTTTGTATGAATCAGTTTCAAATTCGAATCGACTTAAACTTATTCAGAATTTAGATCCAAAGGATGCAGAACTTTTTAACGATAATTTAAGCCTTTCTAATATGAAATCTCAGCCAAATGTTTCTTTTTTAAGACGAACAGAATACATTTCTGGAGAATCGATTAGAATGGGAAGAAACAAAGCAAGTTTGTTACTGGGTGGTAATTTTATTAATAATAATAATAATACTAATAATATTAATATTAATATTAATAATCTTAATAATATTAATAATGATAATGATGATAATAATAATAATACTTTTAATAGTAATAAGTATCGAAATTTATTGGATGTTAATGAACAAATTAAACGTATTGAGGAAACATTTGAAACAGGAAATAGCAATATAACTAATTTGAGACATCCGAAAAAAAGAAATTTAACTGCCGTTGATTCATGGGAATTATTACCAGACACTTCAGTAATAGATTTAAATTATTTAATACTTAAATTTACCGGTTCATCTGCACATGAATCAAGATTAGGTGGTAATAATAGTAATAATGATTTTGAATCTTTAAATTGCAAACAAACTGCCTTGTATCTTCCCGCAACAAGTGAAACAGATGAATGGATGTCTTTTTATATGACACCAAAAAGATCTGCTAAGAATCTAAGAGAGTCTTTAAAGGATCCAAATTCTTTTAGTAATGATATTTATAGATTTAAACATATTAGGGATTATAATATGGAATTTAAACACTCTGAATCAAGGTTTGATGAGTTGATTATAACTTTTGCAAATGGCGATAAGAAGAACAATGGAACTGCTTTTTATAAACCAACTGCAGGAAGAACTTTGCTTAAACGTAGAAGAATTGCTGGATTTGATTTTAGATTTGCAAATGAAAATATAACAACTTCTATTTCTGCTATAGATCTTCAATTAAGACCTTCAGATGAACGAGAAGTTATGGAAAGAGATAATGCTAGAAATGAATACGATCCAGATGGTTATAAGTTACACGAAATTCCGATAGAGGATACAGAGAAGGACAAAGAGGATTTAGACGAACTAGACGAGCTAGATGAATTGGATGAAAGATACCAAGAAAAAGATAACCTAGAAAGAGATGGTCTAAAAGGGGATTTAGATTCAGATTTAGATTCGGATAATCTGTAGGAATACACAAAACACAACTACTAGTAATAAAACAAATATAAATACACAAAACATAAATACACACATATGATTATTTAAATATATACAAACATAACTATCTACGAGTGCCAAAGCCAATATCAGTAAAAGGATTCGAGGAAGGAAAAAAAGACATAAATTTGTATAATTTACCCATTCCATTATTTGCACGACTCACCAAGCGTAAATAAGATCTCATTATTCTATTTTTACCCTCTGTAGATGATTGGTAATTAATTAAAACATCCTTTCTCTCAGATATACCTAGTTCATACAAAAAATCAGCTTGTTCAACAGGACCATCAAAGCAGATTTTATCACCAAAAGATTCTTTTATAACCTGTTTAAAAGCTCCAAAGTCAACATCAGCTGTAAGATCGCATTGGCCTGGATTTTCAAATGGTGAAACAAGTTTATGTTTTGAAATACCTCTAAAAGTATTCATAGGAATAGTAGATTTAGACCCATAATCAATTATAAGAATACCACCTGAGTTTACTTTTGTTATCCATTTACATAGTTCCGCGATAATAGACCATGCATCAGGACAAATTTCAATTCTAGTACCAATCTCTTTGATTTTATTAAAATGAGAATGAGAGTTTAAATATGGTATAAGATTTGAATAGTTTAAATTGTTATTTTTGGGTATTGTTAAATAAAATTCTTCCTTTTCACCACCACTTACACATTCCCCTTTGGAATTATAAATTACTTTACCAGGAGTTAAGTCCTTTTTGGAGCCATAGTTAACCATTAATTCACACCAACCATTTTTTGTTTTTTCAAATGAATGTATTGGTAAAGCATCAAAAAATTCATGGGCTATTATGTATGGTGCTATTTGAGAATCTTTTGGGATCAAGTTTATTGAGTCTAACCATATGACTTTTGTTGGTGGGGAGTATACTTTGGGTGATGTATAGGAAAAGAATGAACCGTCAGGGTTTTTTTGTAGGGGAGTTGGGGAGCAAAGTGTTATCCATTGTTTTTGGCGGAGAATTGGTGAAGCTTCTACTAGGTAGATTGAGTCAATGTTACCTCCCAAAGGCACATCTTGGGAACCTTTAGAACCAAACGTATTAGACATTAAAACAGACAATACTCTTAAAACATCCTGCATCAAAGTACCACGACCAGGACCTAATTCAACTATACAAGACCCTTTCAGCCTCAAATGACCCAAATTGGTCTTATCAGAACTTTTAAGCTTACTCAAAACTTCCTCATTCTGACCTAGCCATTGAATGTAAATCCAAAGTCCAATAAGTTCACCAAACATCTGCGAAATTTCTGGCGATGTTATAAAGTCCCCTTTTAAGCCTAAAGGGTCTCTTGTGGTGTAGTAGCCAAAATCAGGGTTTATTAGACATTGCTTCATGTACGAAGCGAGTGTAATTGGTCCTGTGGATTTTATACGTTGGGAAAGTATTTCTGTCGCAAGACTCTGGGTCGAATAGGTTCTGCAGAACCTTTTCGACGAATGTATTCCATACTGCTTTTTAAGTTCTTTTCTGTAGTCTTTTCCATAGTATGTTTTGAACTTTCCTCGAGCGGTTCCCAAATACTTTGACACGGTCCTGATTTCGGGTCGGACTTTAAAGTTGTTGTTACAAGAAGAATTGGAATTTGACTTCGAACATGATTTGAAATTCAAAAAAGTTTTGGAAAAACTCTGTTGAAAATAATTATTTATATTTTTCATTCGTTGCAATAGATTTTCACTTGGAACAGAATAAAAAGTTTTTCGTTACGTCGTTGCAGTCTTTACTAATATTCAATTATTTATAATTTAAGTAATTATTCTACAATTTACCATTTATCATCACACTTATTATTTACAGATAAAATTTTTTTAAAATACTTTACATTTACAATAAATTACAATCACTATCACAAGGTTTTTTTCTTTTGTACATTTGTATTTATTTATTTTTGTGTATTTCTGTTTATTTTACAATATTGTAAATTTTTTGGTTATTTCTTGTGTTTGTGCCTTTAAGTCCTGTATTTAAGTCTTGTACAAATTTTTAATTGTGTGGCAAATAATTTAAGTCCTTTACAACAAAAAAAAGCTCGTGAAAAAAGGAAAAAAGGAAAAACAAATTTTGAAGTTCGAATCTCAAAGCCTTTTTTTTTTTTTTTTTCTTCCTTCCCTGGACCTTTGTTTTCCTTGGTTACCATTTTTTATCATTCTTTATTATCTTTTATTTAATCTCATATTTTTTATTTGTTTAATTTGTTTTTTGTTTTTTGTTTTTTTATTATTCATTTATTTCATTTTATTTCTATTTATTTTTATTTAATTTTATTTAATTTTATTTTTTTGTTTTTGCTTTATTTATTTTATGATTATCACCAGTTGTAGCTAGAGTAATAAATTAGAAAGCGACTACTGGGAAAAACAACAGAACAGCAAAACTAATTGGAAACCCATCAGAAACCGAACATTCAGAGAAAATTATAGCATTATTCTATTACTTTTACACCATGGGAAGATGGGACGCGATCAAGCAAAATACACGGAATGCTAATAAGAATACATCACAAAGTACTCAGTCGGAAGGAACTGAACCGACGACCGATGATAGGAAAAGAAAGCGATCAGAAACGGATAAAAATAATCAAAATGATCAGAATAATCAGAACAATCAAAAATTTTACAAGAAAGCCGACAAAAAAAATCATACAGTCATAAACTATACAAATTCTTGGATAAAAACTTGCTCGCCAATCGATAATTACGAAATACTAAACAAAATAGAGGAGGGGTCCTATGGAATAGTGTCTCGCGGGCGAGACACTAGTACTGGAGACATAGTTGCAATTAAAAAAATAAAAATTAACAAAGAAGTAACAGCATCTCGAGGATTCCCACTGACAGCACTACGAGAAATTAGAATTTTAAACACTTTAAAACACAAACACATTATAAACTTAAGACAAATTTGTGTAAACGAAGCAGATTCCAATTTTGCCATTTCAAGTGGTTTGCCTTATAATGTCTATCTTATAATGGATTTTGTTGAACACGATTTAAAACACTTACTAACTTCTATGAAGCAACCATTTGTACAATCAGAAATTAAAACTTTAATGATCCAACTACTTTCTGCCGTTTCTTTTATGCACTCAAATTGGATAATTCATCGTGATTTGAAAACATCAAACCTTTTATTAGATAACAAAGGTAATATATTAATTGCAGATTTTGGTCTCGCAAGATATACTGGTAAACCATGTCCCAAATTAACGCCTATTGTTGTAACTTTATGGTATAGAGCACCAGAATTATTATTAGGAGAAAAATCTTATACTTCAGCAATTGATATGTGGTCAGTTGGTTGTATTTTTGCTGAATTATGTACATGTAAACCTTTGATACCTGGTGATTCTGAAATACAACAAATTTTTCAATTATTTTCACTTGTAGGGTTTCCTGATGATATTTCTTGGCCTGGTTATTATAATTTACCTCATGGTAATTCAATAAATAAACCTTCTTCATCATTAACTGTTAATGAATATCCAACTGAATTAAGATTAAAAAAGATATTTTCTTCTTTTTTATCTCCTTCAGGTATTAATCTTTTATCAAGCTTTTTATCAATCAATCCTTCTAAAAGAATTACTGCTTCACAAGCTTTAAAACATCCATATTTTACTGAAAATCCTCTACCAAAACCTCCAGAAATCTTTCCAACTTTTCCTTCAAAGAGTAAAATGGAGACAAGAGCTAATATCAAAACTCCTGAAGCACCCAAGTTTGCAAATAAATTTGATAAATGACTTATTGTTTATTTAAAAAATGTACAATTGAAGAATGACAGTGTAGATAGTATAATGTAGTATATATAATATAATATAATATAGTGTAACAGAAGACTAATTAGTCGATATAAATAGTTAAATTTAAAAACTAGATGTTAACCATCTCTATTAAAAAAACACAGTAAATAATAAACTCTAGATAAAGAGCGAAACTATGACTACCAACCCGGGTAATCCCCAGATAAGTATTCCGAATTTTGATTTTGTAAATTAAAATGCAACTGCGGAGCTTCGTTTCCTAATTAGAATCAATATAAATCTATTAGCCAATAAAAAGAGATAAAAAGTAATATAATATTTTGCCGCGGCTATATAACTAATAATAGCGAAATAAAACATATTTAATAGACAGCTAACAAGTGCAGATTGTAAGAATATAAATAGAAATTACTTTCATAATATTTATATATTCATTTCCTTAGTTTTATTTATTTATTAATATTATTTCTATTTAATTTTTGATTATTTGTTAGCATTTCTTTATTAATAATGTCCAGTTTGGAAAATATAATTAGTAAAAACTCATCAGATATAGTAATCATAGATGCGATTAGAACACCAATAACGAGAGCTAAAAAGGGTGGGTTTAAAGATGCATATCCAGAAGAACTTTTAGGATTTATATTACAGAAAGTAATTGAAAGAACAGGAATTAATCCCTCAATAATTGAAGATGTGGCTGTTGGTACAGTTTTGTCTGAACTTGGTGGTGCAAAAGCAGGCAGAATGGCAATGAATCATTTTGGATATCCATCAACAGTTTCATTTCATACTGTTAATCGTCAATGTGCCTCAGGCTTGCAAGCTATCGTTCAAATAGCAAACTCTATAAATTCAGGACAAATAAAAATTGGAATTGGTGCAGGAGTAGAATCAATGACAAGAAATTATGAAACAAAAGCAATTCCTCAAGATTTATCACCAATTCTTAAAAATTCAAATATTAAAGATGCAAGAGATTGTGTTATGCCGATGGGTTTGACATCTGAAAATGTTAGTGATAGATATAATATTTCAAGAAAAGAGCAAGATAATTTTGCATTAAATTCCCATTCAAAAGCAATTAAAGCACAAATTAATGGACATTATTCTAATCATGTAATCCCAACACCAACAAGATATATAGATAAAAAAAATAATAAAAATTTAGAATCAATTAAAATAATTCAGAATGACGATGGTGTTAGAAATGATATTTCTTTAGAAAAATTAACAAAACTTAAACCAGCTTTTAAAGAAAATGGTTCTTCAACTGCTGGGAATTCATCCCAAGTATCCGATGGTGCTTCAGCTGTATTACTTATGAAAAGAGAAACAGCAATTCAATTAGGTCTTAAACCAATTGGAAAATTTGTTAGTAGTCAAGTTGTTGGTGTACCACCAGATGAAATGGGCATTGGCCCTTCAATTGCCATACCAAAACTACTTGAAAAAGTTGATATATCCATCGATGATGTAGATATCATCGAATTAAATGAAGCTTTTGCTTCTCAAGCTATTTATTGTATTAAAAAATTAAATATACCATTGGAAAAAGTAAATCCAAATGGTGGTGCTATAGCAATAGGTCATCCTTTAGGTTGCACAGGTGCCAGACTTTTAGCGGATTTACTTGCCGAACTGAAAAGACAAAATAAAAAAATTGGTATAGTAAGTATGTGTATGGGAACCGGAATGGGAATGGCTTCTATTTTCGTACGAGAATAAGCCATAGTTTGTATATGTAACATATATATATATATATATATATATATATATATATATAAAATTTACATATATATTATATACATATATACATATAATAAACAACTATTAAGTGCTAAACCCGGAAATTGAAGAAATAAACGATGAAAGACGTTTGTAGTCATTTAAAAGTAACTTAACATCACCCACAGTAATATCATTACTATCCAAATTTAAAAATTTCTCTATTGGAGGAGTAATCTTTTTTATTTCATTCTCAGGGAGAATGAAATTTGGAGCACTTGAATTTCTACTAAATGACCATTTCATTTTGAATAAAGGATTAAAACTTTTTTCCTCTGTTACCATACTAGTATTACTACTATTAGGAAACGATACATTTGATTCTGTATTATTTGAAGAGTTTACATTTGAGTTTTTCAGATTGTCATCTTGAAAAGAATCGCCATTATCATTAGATATATTATTTGTTTTTGCTGAATCAGATTTTTCATCATTTACACCTATACTTCCTTGAGAAGAAGAAGATGAAGGTATTTTTTTAGTATTTGGTAAAGTTTCCAGATTATCTAAACTCTTTTTCTCTGAAGATATTCGACCAAAAAGATATTTATATGAATTCCCAAAGGAGGCTCCTATATTATTACCTAAATTTCTTATTCCCTGATCAGAAATATTATTTGAATTATTAGAAAGAAAAGGAAATCTAGAAGTATGTTTTGATGATTCATTATCCTTTTCAGCAGAAAGTAAAGTGTTTTTATTTAATTCACTAAAACAAGAAGATTCAATTACAATTGAAGAAATATCATCTAAATGTTTTATAGGTTCAAGTCCATCTTCAATTCGAAATTGATTGATATCCATAGTTTTCAGAAACTCTAAAGCTGCTTCTAAATTTGTCAAACAATAATCTTCTATACCTTCCATTCGTTTGGGGTTTCTAAATCTTGACATAAATTTTAAACAGGAGTATATATTAGAACTTTTTGCATCTATAATAGAAGAAATAAGAATAGGTAAAAGTAAATCAGCACTAACCAGACTGTCGCTGCTGGAGTTTTCATCTTCATTTTCAATTACACTAGAAGTTTGGGGTGCAATAGAATGTGAATCTTTATCTGTATCAGTTGAGGGTTCTTCTTCTGAAGAGTTTTGTATAGGCTCTTGTGACTTTTGTAATTTTTGCGATTTTTGCGATTTTTGCGACTTTTTGCTCCTAATCGATATAGAATCATCATTTGCAATAGCATTAACTATTTCCTTTTGCGCCCTACTAAGCCATTCGATCATAAGTTTAGGAGTATTCTTTGTATGTAATTCTTTCAAATAAGCAATAGCGTTTGGAGGATGACTGAGATTAGATTTTCTTATACCCAAATGAGAATATAAATTACTAACATCTGACGCAGCTATAATTCTATTATAAATAAATTTATCCTGCTTAGCATCGTTTTCGTAAGACACACTAAAAAGTCTATCAAAAAGAGTTTGGCAAACTTTAGCTTCCATTAAATCTTCAAAATGTTCAATTTTCAATTGATTTAATTTTCTCTTCTTTCTTCTCTCTTTTACTTCTTCATAAGTCTCTAACGGAACTTCAAAATTTTTATGCAAGGAGTTTCTACGAATAAAAGCAGCTGCTCTCGTATGTGCCACAGTATAAAAATTATGAAACATTAGAACCAACTGCTTAACCGTTATAGGGGAAGAATGAACAGGTGCCCTCAAGTCGTTTATAAATCTAAAAAATATATTGTGAATAGAATTGTGTAAAAGTTATTGTGTTTGTGTACTATAAATTATTTCATACATACTTATAAAAAAGCACACAATACCAATACCAATACACAATATATAATACACAAATACACATAATAGTTAATACATGGATTAAAAATGAAATTAACAATTAAGTTTGAAACAAAAACTCAAAATTGAACGCAAAAATAATATAACAAAACTAAAACTAAAACTAAAAAGTAAAAGTAAAAATCTCAAAGCTTAAAAAATCAAAAAATGTAAAATTTTTTTAAAAAAAATCAAAAATTAATGAAGTAAAACTTAACAATATAAAATAAATTTTCTTAGCACTCAAAAAAAAAAATTTGGAAAATTGAAAATTAAAAATTAAATATCAAAAAATATAAAATTTAGAAATTAAAATTAAAAAGAAAATTACAAAAAGAACATTTAAAATTTAAACTTGAAAAAATGCAAAAATTAGTTTGAAAACTAAAATTAAAACTTAAAAATTTTTTAAAAAAAATAAAACCAAAACCCAAAACTTAAATCAAATTCAAAAACAAACGATTCAGTAAAACTTAAAAGTTATAAATGTAAGACAAAAATTAAAATTTTAAACTCAAAATAAACTAAAATAGAATAAAATCTAAAAAATAAAACTCAAATCGAGTAAAACTCCAATCTAACTGCAACAAATTTCAAATCTAAACTAAAATGCCGATAAAACTAAAATAAGCTTTAATTTAAAACGAAATCTCAACTTTCATTATTACTCACTTATCAGTAAACTCCGCCAGTTCGCTCGGAAGGGCAAGGTGGCTAATATTTTCCCTATCTGAATCTTTAATCTCCGTGTCTATGCTTCCTTTACCATGTGAAAAATCAAATGTACGCAGTGTCTCTGCCGTAATCTCTGTGGTATCCGTGGTTCCTGTGGCAATTTCTGTGTTTTGAATTTGTGTGTTTTGCGTGTTTTGCAAGCTGTTCATATCTGCCATTTCACCACCGTTACCGTTATGAATACTACCCGCATCATGACCATCGGAAACATTGAGACCAGAAGGACTCTTTGAGTCAGCAGAAAAATGGTCGGTCAAAGTCGGTTGAGCATTTGAATAGGACTGCCCATCTAAATGAGGACGACTGGCGAGTATTTCCGAGATGTCAGTCCCAGAGGCATTATCCTGAAGCTCATAAGATACCTTACTAAGACTCTTGGATTTTCCACCCTCCATTCTTACAAAGGGAGAAACTTTCTCCATATAGTAGTGCCTGTTGTTAGTATTATGATACGCACTAGTATATTATACAAATAATACGCGTTTTACGTGTATTATTTCATATTTTACTTACTGTTTTAATCCTTTTTGAAATAAATCAGAGTGATAATTATTGTATGTAATGCTTTGTTTGCTAGTTTGTTTGTATATTTTTGGGTTTTTGTTTATATTTATTTTTACTTATTTTTTTATAATGTAGTAGACCATCGCTATGGGAATATGATTTGTATGCAATATATTATGTAACATGATAGCATTTATTATGTAAAGCTTTTGTAATTATTTTTGTTATGGCAGCATACCGTATAGGGTAAGTTTTGTGGATAGTTTTAGTTTCTTACTCTATATAACGGCTTGAACAGGACATTTTTTTTCTTACTATCAAAAAAAAAAAAACTTTTTAATATTTTCCTGCATAACTATTTATATCATATCAAGATATTCTTAGTACAATACAATTGTTTATTGCGATCACGATAATAAAATCAGTTAAGAGTAAAATGTTCTCTACTAACGTATAGATATTTTACATTTATTTAAATTTAAATTTAATTTTGTTCTGTTATCCTAATTGATCCAATTTCCTATTGTTTTAGTTTTATTTATTTTATTTTATTTTATTTTATAAAAGAAATGTAATATTTTTTTGTTATAACGTAAATGTGTAATTAATTCATCCATTATATGAAAAAAGGTACATGCTAATATTTAGAATACACAAACTTAGTACATTTATTTAAATAAATATCATAAATAAATATCTCTTAATTCTAATAAACTCCATTATAATATTTATTAGATAAAAGAGCTTAATAATTTTTATATTCTTCGTCTTATTTATCAATATATTTTAATGATTGATTTATTTAGTAAAATATTATATTGAATTATACTATTATAAAAGCTTAAAAAACTATTTTTTGCATAAGGATATATATAAATTCAATAACAATAACATCTAATTTTACCCTAGTCCATATAGTACAGGAACGCTATCAGCACATCATATTTAGAATGGCATTAAGTATGAGTACTTATTGCAACCATCTAAATCAATAATAAACCTGTCTAATTGGACGTTTGATTATGCTTATTTTTTTAAACTCGTATCAATTCCCTTTTTTCCGACTATAAATAAACCTTATAACCTTACATGTTTGTACATAAAAGATAGAAAATAAATTAATTATTCATTTATAATTAACACAATTGGTCATTATTTATTAATTTACACTATTTACATGAATATATTTTTATATAAATATATATTTATATATAAGTAGATTATAGTATTTAAAATCAATATTAATCAATTATTAACACGCATAGTTCTCAGTAAAGTAAAATATAAATTCTACATTTTATCTACATATGTTCTAATATACTTAATATAATCTAATATTTACATATTACATTGTATTACTTTAAAAGTCTTAGAACTTAGCCTACCCTATCTCCTAGTCCCCAGTATTAAGAGGTATTAAGATCATTACTCTTACATTTCGTGGTAAAATTATAAAGCAGCGGTACACGTAAATAGTGTAGGTGTAGACCTCATATAAATCCCACATAGACCTATAATATACATTGTAATTATTCATAGTCAATACCTATAATTACTAACTGCCTACGAGGCCTATTCCTCTCTTTATGACTTCACCAAGACAAAGCTCAGTTGAGCCCCTCCATCAGTAAGGAATATATCTGCCCTTACTCAAATGTTACTAATAAATTGACAGTAGAGAATCAAATTGTTGTTCTAAGATGATATAACTGCTATAACACTATAAAAATGATGATTTTAGCATCGAAAATTGTATATTTATGTTTGTTGAGACGAAAAAAAAAGTCCTACTCAAACTGCAATGTATATGATTAATAAATAACAATATAAATATATAGTATAAAATAATAATAGTATACTAATAATGTAAAGATAGCGAAATTTATACAAAAATAGCTACGGACTTTATAGTATAAATAATAAAAAAGAATAATATAGATATAGTATGTTATATACAGGTAGTATTTAACATTACACGTACATATAATAAGTAGAATAGTGTTATTTATCTTTGTATTATAATATTTATATATAATAGCTATTTTGTATTTAATTTTATTATTTATTGAACATATAAAATACAAACACTTACAAACACACATATAAACACACCTACACATTAATCACGCGTATTATGCGTTTCAATATGCTATAACAAGTGTATATAAATATTACATATTATATATGATATATATGTACTATATAATATTTTTATTGTTTATCATTATATACTATACCGATATAGTATTTATTGTTTTACTTATTACAATGAGTATAAAAAATACAGTATATTTACAGTAAAATATAGGTAGCAATAAACAGTAGATAAACAGTAAATAGTAAACAAATAATAACAAATAATAATAAATAAGAAATTAATAGTTAATAAAGTATTTTTACATAATAATACATAATAATGTTATTATAAGTAATTATATATATAAAAAATGGAAACAATAATTAGTACAATATCATAATAAATATAGTGCTATTTTTATATAATGTACACTATATAATTACTATATAACAATCAATATAATCCATAGTAATATAATTAAATACAAATAAATAAGATGAACAATTAAAACAGTACCGTAAACAATAAATATAAATATAAATAAAACGTGTAACAAGAGACGGTCTCTCTAAATTGGGTACAAATGGATAGCGACTTGAATACAGATGGAAAACAAAAATACTCTATTAAGTATTCTTTTTCCAAATACAAGATTCCTAAAGATTTATTAAATGGTAGAATTATTATCTAAAATATTTAATCGTTAACATTCGTTAATTTATTTATTCATATATCTATTTATATATGTATACATTTATTTATTTTACTTTTACTTGTATTACTGTAGATAGCGTAGCATAGTTGTGTATTATTTTTAATATATTGATTATTATACATTTTATACTGTGCATTGTAAGCAGACAACCTAAATTTGACGCTTAATAAGGTCGTTGATAAACTCTTCACGATCACCAGTTGCACCACCTTCAATAAAGTGTTTAAATTTACGACGAACACCCCATCCTCCATTAGGATTTGAGAGTTTGAAAGGCCATAAAAAGTTATTAGCCTGTTTGAAAGAAGGACCTACGGTGTAGATTTCATGGATAAGATCTTCAATACAGATGATACCATATTTACCAAGAGCTTCTTCAATCATTGCGTTATCACTGATTGCAATACGTTGTTTGTTAACCTTACCGTATCCTCGTTTGTAGATGAGTTTACGAACAGTTGACAAGTTTGGATAACCATAGGCAATATAAGGTTCTACAATTCTCAACATTTCAGCGGTTGCCTTTGTGAGTTTAATAAAGACACCATTGTTGATTTGCAAAAGACGAAGAAGTTGGAGAATCTTTCTTGGTTTAGGTGCAATTTTCATAATACCTTTAATACGAACAACAAATACAAGTTTTGGTTGAGCTGGTACATAAAATTCACCATTTTGTTTAGCAATACGTGTCAAACGGATCTTCTCACGCTCACCGTCTCTGTATTCTTTTACATATTTTTCAGCCCTTTGGAATATTACTTCTCTTTTTTGTTTTGAGGCCTAAATGTTAATAAATGAATATATATCATAAAAAAATATAATAAATAATAAACAATACAATGATATATTAACATATTAAATTATAAATAAAACACAACGTCAGCCCCGAAAGATGGTAATTAGTAAACAACATTGCCGAAGCTAGTTACTATTTTTCATCATCCACTGTGTATTATTAATAAAATAATATTTTATTAACAAATGTATTGTATATCAGTAATATTGTATTATTTATTACCAATTATAATATAACATTAATGAAAATTGCTTACCTTTCTCTTTTCTACTGCAGCAGCTTTCTTTTCAGCCCTAATTTTTTCTTGAGCTTTACGTTTTTTGAGAATATTTTCTGGAACAAGATGTTCACTAACAGTTAGTAAATTATAAAAATGGGTAAATGTAGAAATGTGTTTATATATACAAAGTATGTGTAAATATATACAATATGTGTATAAACTTGTTTATAAATTTAACAAATAAACAAAAAAACAAAGTCAAGCATAATCGACTGTTCAAATAAGATTAGCTCGATGCATTTAATCAGAGGGAGTACTTAACTATTATTATATAAGATAATATAGTAATAACACCCAACGACAAAACCCGGTAATGCCGGATGACAGTGAAATACAAGCACAATACATTTAAAGAAAAAAGTATTTTTATATTTATAATAATAATATTATTATTAATATAAACAATAATTTATTAAATACTAATATTATTTAATAACACCTTAATCTCAAAACCTTCAACAAGAAGATCAGCTCAGCTTAGAATAAACAATCAATTGTCTTGGTATAAAGACTAGATTGAAACTCACGTTGCAGCCGACATTTTTATTATTTATATATTATTTATATGATTATATTTTATTTATAATTTATTGTATTTTTATTGGCAATCGACACTGGTGTAGAATAATTTTACTTTTAATTATATAATTTAATATTTAATTATAATTCTAATTTTACTTTTATTTTTATCAACTTGCGTCGTTTATTTGCGTGCATTGTTGTGCACATGGTTGTCACAACAACTATGTTACCAGTGACTGTTATGTTATTTGAATAAAAAATGATTATTAATCAAATGGTTTAATTGTGTAGGGCTCTTCAAACGCGGTTATTGTGCGGTTACGAAAAATAAAATAATAAAGTTCTCAACCTTGCGCGGTTACAGATAAATACGTTATTATAGCATCAGAGGCATTTGCATAGCAACAGGTTTAATAGTCTGCTTGACATACATACGAAACTAACTTCAACTGCAATCAAAGCAAACAATAATCAAAGCTCAATAGACTAAAATGAAAAAAGGAAATTATATATTTTAAATGTAAGATAAATTAGTAATAGTAAAAGAAATATACAATATTTTGATTATAATACATAGGAGGTGAATTTCTAAATTTTTTTTTTATTTAATAACTTAATTTATTTCTTCTATTTATTTCTTTAAAAATATTTATGATATGATATATATTTAATTCTAATATATAATAAAAAAAAAAAAAACGAAAAAATAAATCTAAAATTTACTATAGCTTATTTATATATAGAAGCAAACGTTTTTATCATTTTATTTACACGTAATTACAATCTGTTATTCTTTACTACTGTGTATAGTGAAATGAAGCTTTAAAAAAAAATAAAAAATATTAATGAATAATAATAGAAAATAATATAATATTAAATGCAAGATGTTTGTCATCGTAAACAGTATTGTATAGCAATAGTTAGTAATTGTAGTAATATAATAATAAATGTAATAGTTAGAATTGTTGGATAGTAGGATGGTAATATAATGTAATATGATATATAATAAAAAATATATAATAAATAATATATAATAAGTAGATCAAATCATGGTTGTTTTAACTGTGGCTGTAAATGCAGCTGCAATCCAGGAAGGAAGCCATATCCAGATAACCACCAGCCAGGTCCAACTGCCCAATTCTCTCCAACCGTTGACCAATTCCAGTAGAAATCCAGTACTACCAGCAGTGTCCTGATCAACTAAAGACGGTTCGAAGAAAAAAGTTCCAATCAGATAAATATAAGTAAATGGATTTGACAGTATTAGTATTGGAATATAATACCTAGCAGACATGTTTGGCCTAATAAATAACAAACCAAACAATACAGCCCCCATTAAATAGGCTAGGGAGAAATTCAATGTAGACAATGTGACCAGTTCAAACCCAAGCATTATCAAAGCCAATGCATAAAATTGTATCACAACTACTTCAGACAATGGCTTGCTAAGTGCTTTTATCAGGAGTGGTATCAAAATAGATCCCAATGTTGTCGTTTTCAAATAATACCGCTTCAGCGTGTCTATGCTGCAGAAGAAAGTGATTCCCGCAATAGACAAGTCCACCATACCAGCTAAAAGAGCAATTATGAATGGTTTTAGCAGTTCTGTTTCTTTATTGTTATTTGTGATGTCATTCATTTTATTTGCTTTGCTATTCTCATTATTATTTTTATTTGGAGACCTCCGACGTATCAAATACAAACCCATCAGGACAAAAGAGATACCCATAAGCATTGAAGCAGGTAAATAAGTGCCAATACTAACAAAGTAAACCGGAGACAGTAGCAGATAAAAAAAAAAAGACTGATGGAAATGCTCTAGTAGATTGTTTACCGACCGAATTACCGATTCAACCACTCTGCCATACTCCGTCTCATCGTGTTTACCTGAAGTTGATATTTTCTTCGCTGTTAGTGTTACTGCATCTATTCTCCAACCACTAAACGCTTCGCAACCAGCAACCGAACCCAATCCTGCCAATGCTTGGTTTTTGACTCCAGTCAGTAGCGTTTTGAGTCTTCCAATGTAAGGATATAAATATGAGTACATATATTTACATAAATATTCATATATACCCGAATGTATATATGAATTCTCATTAATGTTTAAATTTTGTTGTTGCGGCTGCTGCCCCTGAATAACTGTATCGATACCCATCAAATTACAAACAACAACAACCGTATTAATTAAATCCAAATTTGGTAGCTGGCCATTTAGACCCTCATAGAAGATTTCAATCTGGTCAAAATGGTCAATATCCGAAGCATAGTCTAAAATTACAGCACCTTGTATTGAGCCACCATATAGAGGGAGGTAGCTATGGTAGGCGTTTACCCATAAACGTAATGACAATTTAGGATTAGAAGGAACAACAAATATTATATTTTTAGACCAAATTGACCACCTTGAAACAAACCTTGCCAGTGCCAAACAAAGTGCAACACCGTTAATGTTTAATTCGCCATCCTTATTGACCCAGGGAGCTCCAATAACAATACTTTCAGTATCGTCTCCTCTTGGAGCGTGTAATAACCCATAGGAAACAAGTCCAGAATTTATATTCGACTCTATTATACCGTTTGTGTCATAAATATCAGTTTCATATCCAATGTCAAACAACATTTTTGAAATTTTTTCCATCCTTGTAATCTCGGTCTCGTTGATTAACAACTTAACCTCCTCCTTATAACCGCGTAAAATATTCCATTCTGAAGATCGAAAATATGTCTGCACTTGTCCAGGTAATAAAGCATTTTCGGAAATATATGTGTGTCGATATTGGTCTTCATAGGGTAGAATAAACAGCCAAACCAGACCGGTTATGAAGGTAAAATACGAGAAAATGTTCAAACAATTTGTAAATTTTTTTAAAAATCTGCCCACTTTCGATTTCCCAACCGCGGACACGACCGACATGTTGTATTTTGTTAAAATTTTAAGTAATTTAAATAGTTTCAAAATATTTGATTATTTGGAGGTTGAAATTTGAGACTGAAAAGCATGTAAACTTAGTTACCGATATTACCGATAACCGTGGAAGCTGACACGTACACCCGATAGCCGTGGACAGATGTTATTATTACAGTCACGTGCGCACCGGGTAATCAATTCTCTTTTGACAACCTTTTGTTTAGTATCACAAAACACCCACAACATAATTTTCCAATTTTTCCAATTTTCTTTATTTTTTTTTTATTTATAATATTTAATTGCATATAATTTGCCTCTTAGTATTACATAAGGCTTTTAGAAAGCTTTCATAGAGTTCTATATCTCGGGATTAACTTGCCGCATCACTCTTTTAGGTTGTTTACATTTGCAATTTCGGTATTTCCTATCTGGTTGTTTACTTTTTTGTTTATTTTCCAGACTATATATAGAGGCATTCCCCCGATTTTTGATTTTATTTTATTTTTTTCTTTTTCTTTTTCCAATGTTTGATGAATGGGCTTTAAAATCCTACACGGAAAACGAGATTTCCTCACAAAACAAAACAAAGAACAGTAACAATAATACTAGTACTAATAATACTATTACTAATAATACCAATAATAATAATAATAATAATAATAATAATAATAATAATAGTAATAAAAATACTAATGCTAATTTACGCGCGACGAGAAACAGCTTGATTCAAGATGTTGCCTTTGAAAACATTGCTGTAACGAAAATATCTTCGCTCGATGAACTGCTGGACAGACACGGCAAGAAGTCTTTAGGGAACATGGGTTCAGCCAAATCTGTTATCAACCGAAGAAGGTCGGTTTGCTGTTCAGACTTGACTAAATATGATACTACTACTACTGCTAGTACTTTTAATGCTAATATTCTTGGATCTAGTGGTTCATTGATGTATCCCTTTAGTGACAAAGAATGGGAATGTTTATATGACGAAGATCTTACCAGGGTAAATAATTTTCTGCCGGTGATCACCTGGGCAGAGTCTTTGGAGCTCTCGCTGGATGAAGATTCAGACTTACAGTATACTGATTTTACAGAGAAACTAGCGTTGAATCTCAACTTTGTACAGAATCTAAGACAAAAATCACAAAAAGCGATTGAGACTCTTGACTCTCTCAGCTTGAATATTAATTCAATAAAAACACAAACTGACAAATTTATGTCAACCTGTTCAAATCTTTCTAACGATATAAATCATTTGAATACTTTAGTTAAAGACATTGATGAAAATTTAAAACCTTTTAACTCCTTGGAAAATATTTCCTCTTTGCTTAATAGACCGGGTGCTGATCTAGTGAAAGAGGATTCATTCATTTCCATGCTTAAAGAACTAGATTATGCAATAGATTTTACTAAAGTGAATAGTAATTTTAAAAATGTGGACATCTACTCTGTAAGATTAAGACAGTGTATGACAAGAGCATTATCGTTAATAAAAGTTTTTATTACAAAAATGTTAAGAGAAATTTCTAATGATGTACAATCTAGAATTACTTTAGAAAATTTCCCCAATAATGATGCTACTAGAACAACACTCTTTTACTCCCCCTTCCAAATTGATGCCCCTTTGATTAAAAAATTATCACTTGAAATTAAAACTCGTGCTCAACAACATCCAGAATATGAAAGTCTTTTAGATGAAATATTTAAAGCTTATTTTGGTATCCGTTCCAAATTTCTTATACCAATTATTCGTGCTGAAGCTACAAATATTTTATCTGAGCATGCAAATAATATTCAATCACTAGTACGTGTATCTTTAATCTACATTAGAAGTGTGTGTGAAGATGAATATAAATTGTTTAATGAAAATTTCTCACAAAATGATGAACCTTTATATAGTTTTTTAATACAATTATATGATCAAATTAATGATACATTACGTCACAAGATTATACACGAATCTCGTATAGATACTTTGTGCGAATTATGCTCTCTACTACAAACGCAAGCTAATAATGGTGTTGGTTTCGTAGAAGATGATGTAAATGGATTTCATGATCATTCAAATCATGGAATAAGTATCTCTAATCAATCAGCTTCAGGGTTTAAATTCAATAAGTTAACCTTGGCAACCCTGCAAGATCTTCGTTCTCGTTTGATTTTCAAAGTTCAATCATATGTAGACAAGGAAATTTCTGGTTATATTCCCAAGGAATCAGATGTTCGTAGAATTGGATTCAGAAAATCAGAACGTTCAACAATTTATACAGGGTCCTCTAAGGAGAATGATACACATAATAATAATAATATACACCAATCAGAAAAAGCCTTAATAAACGAAGAAAAATCACTTATTCAAAATTCTAATTTTGAAAATATGGAACAACTTAGAATTGAAACTGGTGAATTATTCGAAGGTGCTTATTTACCGTTACAACTGTCTATCTCATTACTTATACGAATATATAGGTTACTTGATACAGTTGTTTTTGATGATTTAGCTCATCATATTGTTCATGTATGTATTTTATCACTCGAAAAGGCATTTCAATTAACTCAATTGGATAGAAAAGAGGAAAGGCTTTTATTTTTAATAAAAAATTTTTTAATACTTAAAGATCAAATTGTGACATTTGATATAGAATATGCACATCCTGAATATTCCTTAGATTTCTCTGGTTTAGCTACTGTTTTTAGAGAAATCCGGGAACGATCTTCTGAATTATTATCATATGATAGTTTAATAAAATTAGCAAAAGTCGGTATGCCCAAAGTTGTAGAAAATATGCCAGATGCTCAACATGAACTTGATGAAAAATTAAGAACCGCTGTTAATGATTTTACAATGACGTGTTCCAATTCCATTTCGGAGTGTATTTTAATTGATAAAATAAAACAAGAAAAGGAGGAATTAACTACAGAAAGAGTTGGTGAAAAGTTTTCAATGTTTAGGAAATCAATTGAATCTGAGTTTCCTTGGTTAAAACATCAGGTTGAGGATTTTATTTCAGATTTACGTACAGGGGATATATTAATTAATGCGATTCAAGATTTAGTTTCACAAAACTACGAGGATTTTTATAACTATATTTTGGAGGATTCGAAGATAAAAATTGACATTTTATGGGAGGTTGATGCGTTTATTTCCTGGATGGGAATGGAGATTGGAAAATTGCACAAGGAGGAGAACAGTGGTGAAATCAGTCCTATATCGAGAGATTTTCCTGGCGAGTTATCTCCTGCACTAAGTGCTTAGTTATTTTTTGTTTGTTTGTTTTTGTTTTATGTATGATATTTATTTGTTTTATAATTTACTTTTGATTATAAATAGAAATTATAAGAATGTAATAGAAATTAAAAACAGCATTGTTTTCATTATTTATGTTTTTATTTTCAATATTTATATTTCAATATTTATATTTCAATATTTTCAATACTCTCGTTTCCTTTTTCATTCTCATTCTCATTTTCATTTGTGCTTTCATAAATATCTTCTACAGCTTGCTGGGAATCGTTCTCAATTGTTTCTTCAGATTCGGGATTGTCATTTTCTGGGTTTTGATTTGCATTCTCGTTTGAACTTTCATTTGAACTTTCATTTGAACTTTCGTTTGAACTTTCATTTGAACTTTCATTTGAACTTTCGTTTGAACTTTCATTTGAACTTTCGTTTGAACTTTCATTTGAACTTTCATTTGAACTTTCATTTGAACTTTCGTTTGAACTTTCATTTGAACTTTCATTTGAACTTTCGTTTGGACTCTCGTTTGGGTTCTCTTCTAATATAGTCTGAGTCTGATCACTTTCAGATGATTCACCAGACAACGATTCCGACGGATCTTCTATCATGAAATCCTTTAACTCCTGTCTAACATCCAAAGACAGTTTATTAATCAACCTATGCCGTGATTCCTTGCTCATTATTTCATCAGGAGTACGCGTGTCACCCAGTAGTATATAAACGGAACCCTTTTGGATAATTATTAAAACATTACCTGCAGTATTACCATGGACATCAGCAAGTGTTAATTTAAACTCTAAAGTTGATTCAGATGTTATTTTTGAACCATCAGGAGCAACAAAGGTGCCCATATGAATTTTCTGTGTAATATCAGCAGCAAGTCTTGAAGTTGCAGCAAATATTTGTTCTCTATGGTTTATACTCTTCATTAAATTTTCTTTGTCTTCATTTGTTGGCATTCTTATTTGTTGTTCTTTAAATAAGTTTTTTAGTTTTTCCTCTGTGTCGTTGTTATCATTTGTATCATATTGAGAAATGATTCGTTTGCATGAAATTTCATAAGAAGGTAAAGTTTTGGGTAAAAATGCAGGATCTTTACAGAGCTTTGGTGTTCGTATGTTCAGTATGTATTCGCAAGTTGAAACTTCGTTAAACCAGGAAATTCTTTCGGGAGAGTTTTCATCACAATATATGTGTATTTCAACATTTCGAGGTTGGTTCGTTAAGTCGCAAATGGTGCCATGCTTCATTTTAATCACAAGATGTTTTGTGCCGTCAAAGGACTGAACGGAGATATTTTCATTATCATAATCATAGTCATGATCAAGATCATGGCTATAATTATTATCATTTGAATTACTATCTTGTTTACCATCAGAACCAACCGAACCATCATGATTAGTATCCTGTTGATTTTGTTGATTTTGTTGTTTCTGGTGCTTCTTAAAATTCTGCTCTCCCAAAACATAAAATGCGTTTGAGTTCTTCACTTCCTCTGGAATCTGCTCATACGTCATAAATCGACTCTCTGAATGAAACTGCAAAACCTTATTATTGTGACAATAAGCGTATTTCCACCAGCCCTTTTCATAGTACATACAAAACCCATTCAAAGGTTCTAATAGTTTCATACCCGATTTTTTCAATCTTGATATTTCTTCCTGTTCTTGTTTCTTAATGTTCATTTTCTCTTCTTCGTTTAGGTTCTCCTTAGGTTCAATAAACGGAATCGAACACATAAAGCTTTCTCCGTTGATTTTAACTTTTTCATAACTAGCATTTACAGGCGTAGCATCAGCTACGTCTGCTACATCAGGAATATCATTTATTTGAAAATTGATCCTCCACTAAAGAGATTAGTATAGGGTTTTGACATATTAGAAAATAGTTCTATTTATACTTCTATAAATAGGACTATCTATAGTCCTATTTTTAACTTTTCATCATAATAATACTATCAAAAGACAGGAAATCACTCACCTTCGGCGAACTAAGCAGGTCATCTTGCAAACTAAACAGGGCGTATGAATGTCTAAAAAAAATATGAAAAAAAATGTAAAAAAAGTATAATTTGAACATTTTACGCTTAAGTTTGAATTTGAATTTGGTCAGGTATATAGTTGACATTAGTTGCCATAGTGATTATTTCTACTCGTGCGAAAAACAATGTGGACTAAGCAACAGTAATCAGATTAATATCGATTATATTCTAAAGTTACAAGTTGCGTTTATTAAAAGCAATCAAGATTATACTGAAAAATTTAAACAATTACAAATATAAATAGAAAATATTAAATAACTAAAAAAATAAAATAAAAATAAACAATAGGATCACCGGATATTACCCAGTGCCTCTTTAAAATTTGTCCAATTTTCAGCTTGCAGACCATCCTTTCCGCCAATATTTGGACCAACATCAAAGACACTGATGTAGCCATCGAGTCCACCTGTTGCGATTTTTCTTCCGTCTTGTTTTTCCCAGGCCAAACACTTGAGTGATCTGTGGTTGACGGTCTTTTTGGTTGGGGAAATAGGTGACTTAGTGCTAGGACTTTCCAAGGGAACATTATTGTTGCTGTTATTATTGCTAGCAAACTCCCTGTAGGGATAAGCAGTTAAATATGGCGATTCAGTGTCATATGACAGATCCCAAATTTCAAGCTGTCCATTGCCATCTACAAGACCAAACACGCCTGGTTTTATTGGCGACCATTTCACATCGTATATCGGACAGTTGTGAGGGAAATCAAGCAACGGTTCCATTGTTATATAAGAAGGTTTGCCACCTGGCGATAGACTTGAAGTTGGTGATCTATAGTCAATAGAGTATCCTTTTGTGTTTTGTAAATTATTAGTTGTAGAAGTTGTTGTAGAGGAGTGTAAATCGTAGTTCTGCTGTTGGACTGAAGAAAGTTGTTTTAATCTCCATAATTTAACAGTCCAATCAAAACTAGAAGAAATAAACAAATCACTGAAATCTAGTAGACCATGGGAAGGATGGAAATCCAAAGATGTAACTGGAGCGTTGTGCGATTTATAGACAATCCTTGAGTCTACACCAGATTTTGCCTCTGCACTGTCGTAAACATGGTTCCAGAATATGTTACCTGATTGCGATCCAATAATAAAATTAGAAGGATCGTTCTTTGGAAAATCCATGGTTAGTGGGCCAATATCCTCTGGTTTAACACCAGGTGTCGAATTAAGTTGTAAACTCTTTTGTGGCTTTGCCAACATATCGATTTCCCACGTACAGAAAGTACCATCAGTACTCAAAGAAGCAATGTGACTGACATTTTGTGAACCAATTATGTTTAAAGAATAAATAGGATGTGTGTGACCATTCGTTGAAATTGGAGTTTGCAGTATAGGATCTGAGGATGCTCTGATGTCCCAGATGACAATATTCCCCGAATAAGAACCACCGATTATTAGATTTGAATCAAAAGGTGAAAATTTGGCGGTTAAAATATCACTAATAAAGTTAAAAGTGTACTCTGGATACTTTTGTGAGTGTAAATTCCAAATTCTAACCAAACCTTTCAACTCATTTGGGGAGAATGACTCAGAATACGAAGAAAGTACCAATTCTGGAAACGGATAGGACCAATCTAAACTTGTAATGGCTCTCCCTTTGTCTTTATTTATATAAAAGTCTGCAATTTGATTAATTTCGTTGCTGGTTTCGTTTTTCTCAATTGAAACGCTACCGTAGTCAATTAGTATATCGTAATCCTGGGCAAACGCTCTTTCCATTATTTTTGTACTTTGATCCAAGAACGAGTTCAGCTCATTTGATTCCAGAACCACGGTTGACGTTTTGTCGTCCAAAAATTTGACTTTCATGTTCTTTCTAACAGAATTATTATTTTCATTATTTTCCGAATTTTTGGGTAGCAAATTATCCTCTGGAGGAACGTTTTGCAATGTGTTATTTGGTAGAAAATCATAGTTTTCAGAGGAAAGCTGGTCTATATTCTCCTCAGACGCGTCCCAATCGTCATTGGTTTGTATTGCCTTGCTGTATAATATTGGTTCCAGTTTTTTTGGAGGTCTGTCAAAAATAGTAGTGGAGCGAAATTCAAGATCAACCCCATGACCATTCTTGAGTTGAGAGTTGGAATTTGCATTAGGATTCCTATAAGAATCCTGGAATTCTGTAAAATCGCTACCAGAAACTGGGCTGCCTGCCTGAGATTTCTCTGGAGCTTTCTTTCTTTCCCGAAGTAAATTTGCTAACAAATCATCAATTTCTTGTTTTCGAGAAATTTTTCCGAGTTCGCTCTATGAAAAAAATTAGAAAAAAATTAGAGAAAAACCAGAAAAAAATTGACAAAAAAATCACTTACACCCCGTTCTAAAGTATCGGCATTCTCCGATAGCCGGAGTTCCTTTTCTCTACGAAGTTCTGCGAGTCTTTTTTTTTTTGCTTCGATTTCAGCTTTTCGTTCCATTTTACCTTATAGGAGTGTTTGTGAATTTAAGAAATGTCACGTATGACTAATCTTAATAGTATTCTTAGTCAAATGTTATTTGATTGGTAATGCATTAGTCATATTTGTTGGACATTGTTAAGAGCTTATAATTTTAGTATGTATGAGTTAGTCAGCATTTTTTTTTAGTTGACTTTTTTTTTAAAAAATAATTTGAAATTTCAAGTTAAAAAAATTTGAAAAAATTGGAAAAGATTAGTGCAGTATTTTCTAAATGCGTGCTGTTATGGAGATGTGCTTTTTTAGTACTGGTATACTGTCGAGCTAGTTATTTTCGATTCTTTGGTCTTTATGGTAAATTATATCACGAGTTAAACAGGGTAACCAATTCATCTAGTGCGTTACCTAGTAATCAACTTTCAAAAATCACATACAAATGATTCAAGAAAAACCTAAATAAATAAAATATATTTATTCGTAATATACCAAGCTGGATAATTATTTTGGATTTAATTTAGACGAGCCCTGGCTAGATACAGGCAAATGACGGTCTTTTTTATTCGGTTAGTTTTTTTGGACTGTCCGGAAAGGTAGCTGAGAATTAGATTATAACGGGTAAGACATTTACATAGATTACTATAACATATCCACATTGTGCTATCATATTATTTACAGATTTGATTACTTTTAATTTAAATATGTATTTATTACTCTGCATTATTATGAGTACTTTAGTTTTCAATTTACAATTTATCTATTTATTTTACAATACAAATTTTAGAATAAAGTATATATTGAAGTGAATATATATATTGTAAACTTGTTTTCCAGGTAGTTCATTTTAACATAAATTTGTACACTTGAGAATAAATCATCATTCGTTCATAACAATTGTAATTACAGTTCTCGATAAGTTGTAAAATTATGTAGAAGATACATTTTAATTTTTGCGTTAGTCTAAAATACATAAATAATTAATTAATTTATATATATATTTAAGTTATTACTGCTAATATTATTAAAATATTTATGTAGCTTTTTATATTCAAAACATATTATTAAATATTTTTAACAAGAAGAAGCTTATCCTAGCAACCAATAAGTATATTATTTTATTATACAGTCTTTTATTTTCTTTCGACTGCTAAAAGACTGTTATTAAAAAAAAAAAAGTTTTTTTTGTTCAGTTCTAGCCCCAGGTACATTATAATGAAAACAAACAGGGTAATCAAGTTTCTGAGTTGTCATGGATACCTGTTATAATATAAATTCAAAACTTATGGCAACGAGATTGGATTGAATTGGATTGAATTGGATTGAGGTGAAATTTAATATTTTATTATAATGGGTGTTTCAATTGATAATAAGAATAGAAAATAAAAGTAAAAATAAAAATAAATAAAAATAAATAAAAATAAATAAAAATAAATAAAAATAAATAAATAAAAATAAATAAAAATAAATAAATAAAAATAAATAAATAAAAATAAATAAATAAAAATAAATAAAAATAAATAAAAATAAATAAAAATAAATAAATAAATAAATAAATAAACAAATATATAAATAAATAAAAAATTATAAAAAATTAAAATCAGTGTTACTGTAAATTTATATTTTATTAGAAAAATATATATGTAGTCGTAAGTTGGAACAAACTGATTAAACTAATAAAAAAATTTGGTATGACAGTATTTAACTCTGCTGGTTTAAGCAGAAGATTCTCGAACACGCCGAACGCTTCGTTGGTGGCTGAGAAAAGTGTTTCTAATGGTGGGGAGTACAACAATATTTTGAATATTTTGGAACAGAATGGCGGATTTCTACAGATCAAAAGTAGAGAAGAGCAGCCTGATTTAGTTGAGGGTGGGCATTTTGTTTATGTTTTTTATGTTTTTTATGTTTTTTATGTTGTTTATGTTTTTTATGTTTTTATTTTTACCTATTATTTACTATTAATTGTTATTTATTTTTATTATTTATTTCAAATTGCTTTATTATTTAATTGTTTTTTTATTTGCTTCTATTACTAGTTAATTTTATTTACTATCTTTTCTAATATACCATTTACTCGTTGTTATGCTAGCAACTAGTTATTATTATTATTTATTCGTCTCATCAGCATGGTTTTAATACTATACTAACCCACAGTTGATATATGGACTACAAAAATAATAGCGCGTTTTTCCAATTTGCTAATAAAGTGAGTCAGTTTACACATTGTTATTGTTTGCGCATTGTTTGTTTGTATTTTCCTTTGTTTCATTTATTATACTCTGTATCCATTTATTTTTAATTTACTAGTGTTGAATAGTATTTATATTATTCTTATTTATCATTTTTCCTTATCATTTTACACGGCTCAGCTGCTAACAAAAGATTTCTGAAGGAAAATCTACCGGAGGATCCGATCAATCTGAGTCATCTTCGCCGGTTGGTCAAAATAACCACAGAGGAGAAAGATTCTGAGAAGATAATTCTCGATTTTGCAATTTGTTCTACAAAATGTGTTGAAAATCATGACTCTATGTCAAAAATTATGTCAGATTTTCAATTACCACCACAGTATTCAAAATTGGAATTCCAAAAGAAAAAGGCACCTTTGTATCCTCCGCAAACTAAACAAATTTGTCTAAAATGGAACTCTTTTATATGGCCCTCTTTATGGCGGGGCAATCCTTTACTAATTCCAATTGTTTTGTCTAAGGATGAGGTTTTACGTATGAAGTTTTTTCTTGCAAAGGTTGCTCACATGGCCAATACTAAATCTACATCTATACCTACAAATACGAGCACAACTACGACAGAAAATAAAACTACAACTAATTCACGCAATTTAAGCTTTTTAAATAATATGGATAATACAAAAATGATTTCTAAAGGTTTGGGTCCTGATTCTGATGATGATTTTGGAGTTGAGAAGGGTTATAGAGTCATAAATAAAGAATGTGGCGATAGTGGAGTTGTTGGTTATCAGGATATTAATGGTTATCAAAGAGATGCATCTAAAGAGGGTAACATTAATAACTATGAGAAAATTAGTAACAATATGAAAGGTGAGCACCAAGTTAATCTTCCCATAGCAACAATTGTTGTTGATCCCAGTACAAATAAAATCTTAGCTTCAAGTATGGATGAAAGAAATTCAAGTGGAAATCCATTAGAACATTCGATTATGAAATGTTTGAAAAAAATAGCTAATCGAGAATTAAATCACAGAAACGAACTTATTTCTAAAGGAATTAAACTCAGTAAATTCCAACAGGGTTACCTTTGTTTGAATTTACATATTTACACTACACATGAACCTTGTATTATGTGTTGCATGTCAATGGTTCATTCCAGGGTTGGCAGATTAATTTATGTTAAAAAGATGCCTCGTACTGGTGGCATCGATCCAACTTCTGGTAATGGCTACACTATTCATTCAAATAAAAGTTTAAATTGGAGTTTCCAAGCCTGGAAATGGAACGCCGATCCAACTGAATTTCAAACCATCCCAATCAATCCCAACATTAATGCCTAGGTTTATATTATGAGTACACGTTTACAATCTACAATTTATTCAAATGTATTTCTATATATATATAGCTACTACTTGCCAAATGCAAGTACAAATCCCAACCAATTCCTTTCCAAGACTTCTCTTACCGTCAAACTAGTGTCGCCATAAGTTACTGGAGAAAAGAATATAAAACAAGAGATCAAAAGTGGTAAAATAATCAATAAAATCATCCAACTAATTTTGTTGCCATTTAATAAATTATTTATATTTTCTTTCAAATTCACCTTTTTAGATGTGTTTTTATTCTTCACTTCACCATTCAATTTTTCCTTAGCCGCCAATTGCTCTTTCATGACTCCACTGTAAAAATCAAGCATTGCACCAGAAAACAAAGCCAAACATAAATGAGCTGGAAGATAATGGTGTAAAAATAGCTGTCTATTCATTACATAAAAGGGAAAATAATGTAAAGACCAAGTTAACACAAAAAACCCAGCTGTTGTGTTGAGTCTTGTTCTTAACTTTGGTGAAAGAACTGGGCGTCTTCTTTTTGTACATAATTGATCAATTATAAATATTGAAATATAAGAAAGTAATAAAATAACTTCAAGAATCCAACCAAAAGGATTTCCATGAAAATAAATTTGTTTTCTACCATTCTTTTCAGTCCAGAAACTAATACCGCTCCATGTTACAGGCCACATTATCGGGTGTGAAGCATATGGATGGTCAGAAGTTAATTTTGAATTTGCTCTAAACATTTCAAGTTGAAGTTCAGTCCATTTGGATATAAATGACATTTCACCTATTTTTTTTTCTTTTGGTTTACGTGATTCAACATCAATATCAAATACTTGATCTATAAACCAGACATTCGATTCATCTATAGCATTCTTATTTCCACTAATTTCTTGTTGACTATGCCCCCATTCAGGAAGTAATTTATCATTTGATGTCCATAGTGCAACATTGGATGGAACATGAATAACTCTCATATATCCCGCTTTTGCTTTAATTACCTCTTGGTTTTTAGCAAAATTATCCTGTGTTGGTCTCAGTTGGAATAGTGTATCATTATAATGTTCTCCTACATTATCTGGCTTGATTGTTGTAAATTCTTGGTTTGTTTTGTAAAATGGAGAGGCAACATCATGTGAACGTAAAAATGAATCGGTACCAACATGATAGAATCTAACTTTATCATTAAAACGAATTGGAATTGGTTTTTTATCTTGAATTTCTTCATCATTTTGAGGAAGCAAAATCCAAACATTATTTGTATCATTAAAAGTTACACCAGTCACTTGTTGACCTGCCGAGGAAATTCTGCCATCTTCATAAACCTGGGGATAGTAATCAAGGTGAGAATGTAAGAAAGCATTTGTATCTTTATGCTTTAAAGATATCTTTTCATAATAATATACATCATAGGCTGAAGCTGTTAAAGGGTTTTCAGCTAAAGTTGATTGAAATTTTGGTGACATAAATGGATCACCTGGTCCTGATTTATTTAGTACCCAAAAATGAACCTGGAACCAAAATAAATAAACCAGAAAAGGTAAAACTAACAAGCAATTTAATCTAACTATTACATGTTTTGAAATTTGCTTTATAGTTAAACCAGAGTCAATGTCTAAAATGTTCCATAAATCAATTAAAACAATTATGCCAATTGTCAAAAAGGTGAAAACACCGACATATTTAATTGAAATAACACAGGATAATGAAACACCTGTTAGTAATAACCATTTAAACCATTTCGAAGAAAATGATTCTCTTCTTGTTTTATAAAACTTAATATAACAGTAAATGGACGATGTTATAAAAAATATTAACGATGAATCTAACATTATCAACCTTGTTATTGTCACATGTGCATTATCAAATAATACAATTGATGTGGATAAAATACAAGCTGGCAAACTGAACTTAAACTCCTTCATCATAAGAAAGACAATTATAACGGTAAATGTTGATAATAATCCTGGCAATGATCTATAAATAATATATGGTACCTTATATTGATTGTAACAATCACCTATATTTTTAAACAAAAAGGAACCATCATAGCCAATTAGCCATCCTACAAATGCAAATAACAATTTACCTAACGGTGGATGAACATCAAAGAAATATGTTCTTTGTAGATAATAAGATGAAAATTTACCAAAATGAACTTCGTCAAACACAACTTCCTTTGGAATATGAATATTCCAAAATCGTGTTATTACAGCCAACAGTGCAATTAAAAAAAAAACGCTTTGATTATACTCCATTGTATTATTCCAGTGCCAAGTAAATGCTTAATCAATTTATTATCCGCAATAAAGTGTTTTATAGTTGAATTTAAGCGTGATATAATCGCAGTTAAACTTATATATTAAATAATAATCTAAATGTTTCTTATTTTATACAGATATTATTAAAGAATCTGAATTGTTACCTGACTTCATCTTATTTAATTTATTAAATATTAATTAAATGTCGAAGCTTGCCAACAATGTCATTATTTTTAAATTTTATTTTATTTTATCTATTCTACACCCTTTTTATTAGTAATAACTATATTTTCCTTTGGAAATTTCATTTTTAACCAATATCGCTTTTATAATTCAAAATTTAGGAATTTAAACTATTTCATATTAACAATTCAAATAATGTAAAATTTTTGTGTCTTCCATTTGAGGTTTCTTTATTTCTTCGTGTTTAAAAGCAAATAGAACCAACAATAGCCAACAAGTTACTATGGTAGCAATATGGTAATAATCTTCTATATCACATAGCAACCGATGTTATGTCAATATGACTAGATCGTTATAAATATCATAACTACCGTTGCTATACATACAACAAAGCACGTAATATACCCTATTCACGAGATACTTTGAATTACCTTCATCGAATTATCTACGAGGGAATACTCTAATTCATACTTGTTAATTGTAGAGGACTAGACTATATGTTATCCTTACATGTGAAGATAATTTGCTCAATGTAAACATGAATCCTTCTTATGCAGGATAAATAATATAGTGCGATTATTTAAAATAAACTATTCTTGAATCCAATGAAAACTCTTTATTTTTATACTTTATTATTTATTGTTCTTATTTTATATTTATATTACCTTTTGTATTGTTCATAGGCATGTAGAATAATATTTATACTTGCAAGAAACAATTAAAAGAACTTGTGTTTTACAACAATTTATAGTAACTCATAACAAAGATCATTTATATACAGACAAATAAAAAAATCACAAACAAATAGTTCCTTAAAAAAAAAAAACTCATTAAAAAGTTACAAAATATATATAACATATTTAGAGAAAATATGATAAAATATACCAAAGATGAAGTGATTATAACAAAATATCTATTCACAATAAATATATAACAAACTACCAACTGTCCAATCCAAGGGATCCTAATTTTTATCAATAAAACTTTTTTTTAAAAAAAAAACAATATCAACCGTATTATTAAGTATGGTTGAAAACTAGGTTTATTCATGAACATAATTACTTAACAGTTACTGCTAATGTTAATAATAATATACAGTACTTAACAGTAACTGGTGATTATGTTCACTTTGCAAATTGTAATTGATACCCAAGCCACTTCCTAGCCTTAACTTGTGGAATAGTTAAAGAAGGAGAACCATAAGTTAAAGGAGAAAAATAATAAAAACAAGAGATGAGCAAAACAAGACCTACCGTTAAAGAGATCCATGCAATTTTATAGCTATAATTTAACGACTTTTGAGCGTTTGATTTTTCTTTTTTATTTGCTTGCTTTAAAAGAATTTTTGATTCTGAAATACCAGATAATAAATCTAACATTGATCCAGTAAACAAAGCTAAACATAAATGAGCAGGCAAGTAATGATGTAAAAATAATTGACGTCCCATAACGAAAAATGGTAAATAATGTGTTGCCCATGAAAGAACAAAAAACCCAGTAGAGGCATTTAAACGATGTCTTAATTTTGCAGGGAAAAGATTTACTTTTCTTCTTAAACATAATTGATCAGTAACAAATATTCCACAGTAAATAACCAATAAAAAGAATTCTAACCACCAACCAAAGGGATTGCCAAGGAAATAGATTTGTTTCCTTTCATTTGAGTTTGCCCAAAAACTGATTCCTTTCCAAGTTAGGGGCCAAATAACTGGATGAGATGAATAAGGATGTGAAGATGTTAATTTTGAATTCTGTACAAACATGGTTTGTTGAAGTTCTAACCATTTTTGTAAAAAGGGTAATTTTCCAATTTTTTTTGGCGGTTTATTTAAACGTACAGGATCCTTTAAATCAACAATATCATCTACAAACCATGTATTTGTACGATCAACTATAACTCTATTTCCATTTACTTCTTGTTGATTAAAAGCCCATTTTGGAAGTAGTTTATCATTATGAGTCCACATTGCAATATTGGCTGGCACATGAACAACTCTTATATAGCCAGCTTTAGATTGTACAACTGAACCATCAGCAGCATGAACGGGTCTAAGTTGGAATAGAGTAAATTCCTTTTTTTCATTTGCAACTTCAGGTGTAACAGCGGTAAATTCTTGATTCGTAGGATAATAAGGAGAAGCAACATCATGTGAAAGCAAAAAAGAGTTTGTACCAACATGATAAAATCTAACTATATCATTAAAACGAACTGGCTTTTTATCTTGAACTTCTTCATCATCTTGAGGAAGTATAATCCAAACATTATTTGGGTCATTAAAGGTTACAGCTGTAACTTGTTGGCCAGCTGAAGAAATTCTACCATCATCATATCTTAAGGGATATTTTTCTAAATGGGAATGTAAAAAGGCGTTTGTATCTTTATGTTTAAAAGTAATTTCATCATAATAATGGACATCATAAGCAGCAGCTGTTAAAGGGTTTTCAGCTAAAGTTGATTGAAATTCTGGTGACATAAAAGCATCCCCTGGACCAGATTTGTTTAATATAGTGAAATGAACTTGAAACCAAAATAGATAAATTAAAAATGGTAATACTAATAAAGCATTTAATCTAATGATTACATGCCTTGCAAATTGTCTTATTGTTAATCCATGATTTATATCTAAAATATTCCATAAATCAATTGCAACAGCGGAACCAATTGTGATAAAAGTAAAAACACCAACATATTTAGTTGAAATAACACATGATAATGAAACACCAGTTAATAATAACCATTTATTCCAATTAAAAGTAAAAGCTTGTCTTCTAGTTTTATAAAATTTAACATAACAGTAAATTGAAGATGCAATAGAAAAGATTAAAGTTGAATCTAACATTATTAATCTTGTAATTGTGATATGAGCATTGTCAAATAATACAATTGATGCAGCAGCAATACAAGCTGGTAAACTAAAGCCTGATTCCATCATTGTAAGAAAAACAAGTGGTATTGTTAAAGTAGATAATAAAGCTGGCAATGAACGATATGCAACATAAGGAATATGATATTTTGAATATGAATCACCAATATTATCAAACAAAAAGGAACCATCATAACCCACTAGCCATCCTACAAAAGCGTATAAAATTTTTCCAAAGGGTGGATGAACATCAAAAAAATATAGCCTTTGTAGATAGTAAGATGCAAATTTACCAAAGTGGACTTCATCAAAAACCACTTGATCGGGATGTGTTATACCCCAGAAGCGAGAGACAAAAGCGAGTAGAGTAAGAAAAGCGCAAACTGTTTTATAATTTGACATCTAGTTATTAGTAAATTATGAAGTACATAACTACAAGACAATGAACAGTGATATACATAATTTATACAAAATAGACATACAAACATACAAACATACTATACAAGCACACAGTTACATGCAACTTTACATACAAATGAAACACTGTATAATCCTATAATAACACGATACTGTACACAATAACAACCACACACACAATGGTGATAATAACAGACTTTTTGATGGGAATTTGGCTCAATTTGATATTTCACACCCTTACATGTTAAAATGAAACAATGTTATGTGTAAATACAAATATTGTATGTAAAGTATTTGTATGTAAAGTATATGCATATAAATGTAATTTGTATAAAATAAATATTGTAAACAAGTATTTATTTTGTATATGAAAGTTTATAAAATATTATTAAAAAACAAAAAAGAAAAAAAAAAAAAAAACTGCAGCTCACCTCCTCTTTATATATTCCTCAAAAATGCGGACTTGACTAAATAGTTGAAAAAATAACCAAATCAATTAACAAAGTAAACAAACTAATTGGGAAAGAAAATACCCAAATAGGGAAATCACTTATACGCGTTTTTATAAGTGATTCTGTTATGACCAAACCAAGGAATATTTAAGTGTAAAAGTAGTTAAACGTTAAAGCTGGTATAATATGCTAATAAAATAAATTAATAATAAATTCTATTTGTATACAATACAGTATAAATAGAGTATTATTTTTTTATTCTATTTTATTTTATTTTATTCTATTTTATTTTATTTTTTTTTTTTTTACGTATGCCAGCAAAATTCTCTATTAAACCAACAGCCCAATGCAATGGTTAACAAATATTATGCAACGACTACTAATAAATTTATTTATTTTTATTTTTATTTTTATTTTTATTTTTATTTTTATTTATTTTTTATTTATTTTTTATTTATTTTTAATTTTTTTTTATTTTTTGTATTTTTATTTTATTATTATCTTTAATAATTCTTTCTTTTATTCTTTACATCAAGATGTGCTTTGGACTGGAAGAATTTTATAATTGAAGTTACCATGGTGATGACGTAAATATGTAGTATCTTTTTCTTTTTTATCCTACACAGGCGGCTGCAAAAATATGGTACTGTATCATAATATAGTACAATAATAAAATCATACAATAACTAATATTAAAATAAATAGTATAATATAATAGTATAATATAATAGCAAAAATAACAGCAATAATAAAATAGCAATAGTAAAATTATTATTATTTTTTATCTTATAATGAAATTAACTGTGATTAAAAGAGATGCAATATTTGTATACTATTATGTAGTTAATAGTAATACTATGTAAATACAAATTGCTATGAAATTAAATAAAATATTAAATAAGAAATATAATAATGCGTAATACTTTTTATCACACTACAGGTCTATAAAACTGTAAATGAAACCCTAACCATCTTCTAGCCTTCAACTCAGGAATACTCAATCCAGGGGTACCATAAGTAAAAGGAGCGAAAAAGAGGAAGGTTGAAATCAAAGCCAATAAAATAACCGCGAGAGCAATCCAAGCGTAAATATAAGACTTCTCTAACCTTTCCTTCTTTTCCTTTTCCTCTTTTGAATTCGTGGTATTTGTTAATTCCAATTTTGAATTTGTAACACCTGTGAAAAAATCAAGCATAGTACCAGTATTCATTGCCAAACACATATGAGCAGACAAATAATGATGTAAAAACAATATTCTACCCATAAGGAAAAAAGGAAAATAATTAATTGCCCATGATAAAATGAAAAATCCAGATGACACAAGTAGTTTATTTTTTAATTCCTTTGATAAAAATCCCTTATTTCTCTGTTCCATTAAGAAATTTATAACAGTTGTTCCAATGAAAAAAACTAAAACAAAAAACTCAAAACACCATCCAAATGGGTTTCCATGAAAATAAATTTGTTCATATTTATCATCCTGTGTCCAAAAAGAAATTCCACTCCATGTAATTGGCCATAACAATGGTGATGATGATGCTGGATGTTCTTCAGTTAATTTAGAATTTTCACGAAACATTACATATTGTAATTCCTTATATTTTTTAAAAAAGGATAAGTTCCATTTTGCATATTTTGACTTGTCTACCTTGGAATTTTTTCTATTATCATCTAAATTAACAATCTCATCAACGTACCATATACAACGACGGTCGCCAACGTTTCTAGAAGTTATAACCTCCTGTTCGTGGAAACCCCAATCAGGTAATGTTTCACTACCATCTGTATATAATAATACATTTGAGGGCTCATGAACTATTTGCATATGTCCTTTTTTAGAAAACAGAAATTCGCCTGAATTTTCATAGACAGGTCTTATTATAAAAATAGTATCATTAAACCTTGTATATGCCTGTTCTGCATCAATAGCTGTAACCTCTTGACAAGAGGGATCTGAGTATGAAGCAACATTGTGAGACAATAAGAATGAATTTGTAACAACATGTAATAACCTTATTCTATCGCCGTATTTAACTTGACGAGAACTTGAATACCCTTCCGTGTTTTCCATATTTTCAATCGGTGGAACAATAACCCATTTACTGTTATCATCATTAGTAGGACCGGCAGAAATTAATTGTCCCTGTGAAGATATACGTCCATTATCGTATTGTAAAGGAATTTTTGCATCAGATGAACGCAGAAATGAATTCGAAAGTAAATTTTCAATTGTAACTGTGTCAAAATAATTCACATTAAAGGATGACGCTTCAATAGGATTTTCTAAAAGCGTTGATTGAAATTCAGGAGACATAAATGTATCATAAGCACCGGAATGTGTTAAAATCATAAACTGAACTTTAAACCAGAATAAATAGATAAGAAACGGAAAAACTAATAAACAAATAATTCTTGCAACTACATGTTTACCAAATGTTTCTAATGTGTTACCACTTTTAATGTTTAACAATTTAATTAAATCAAAAACTATTGCAACACCAATACTAATAAATGTAAATACACCAATATATTTCGTTGAAATGACACAAGATAAAGAAAATCCTGTGAGTAACAACCATTTCCACCAATTATAAGAAAATGGGATATTTTTCTGTTTATAAAATTTAACATACGAATAAAAGGAACAAGAAACTGAAAACAATAAAATAGAATCCAACATAATCAATCTTGAAATACAAACAATTGCATTATCAAACAAAATCAAACAAGCTGAAAGAATTGAAGCCGGTATACTGAAACCAGCTTCTTTCACAGTTAAATAAGTCAAAGGAACCAAAAGAGATGCAATTCCAGCTGATAATGATCGAAAAGCGATATAAGGAACCTTTGCACTGATGTATGAATCTTTAATATTTTCATATAAGAAGGCTCCATCATAGCCAACTAACCAACCAACAAATGCAAATAATAACCTTGCAAATGGAGGATGAACATCTGTGAAAAATGTTCTTCTTAAATAAAATGATGTGAACTTTCCAAAATGAACTTCATCAAAAACAACTTCACTGGGGAAATCAATTCTCCAAAAATGAACAATAAACGAAATAACTGTAAGTACAATTATAATCAAATTCGAATTCTCTTCTTCAAATCTATAATCGAACAAAGTTTTAATATTGAAAGATGTAATTTTTTTCAAAAATTCAGCAATACCATTGTTATTTTGAGAATTGTTACTAAAAGTAACATGTTTAGTCACAACCTCTCCATCCCCAGTAAACGATTTCTCCGAATTAATAGAACTCGTAGATTTCTTTCTACTGAGATTCTTTTTTCCCATGGTAATAATATATATACAATACTATAGTAATACTATTTTTGTATATTACTTTTAGTATAGTTTAGCTTAATTTAGGAAAATCTATGGGAAAATCTACTTATATAATAAATATTCTTCCTAAATATTTACTAAACGAATCCTAAAAAATCCGAACATACTAAATTCCAGTAATTACTTTTCATTTTCATTTTTGTTTATTTTTAAGTTACAGATCTTGAAAGAATGTGAATCGTGTTTTTAAAATTTAAGCTTAAAAAAAAAGATGCTGTCAGTTTAATAAGCACTTACATAAGTAATCCATGTTTATTATACAATTTAACTTTAATATTATATAATGCACAATACTTTCTTATGTAAAATGGCTTGTTGCCACAGTGATACGGATTAGTGTGCGGACCTGTGTCTGTTGAAATTAGTCTAGGATCTTTTAATGTCGTTAATATTAAGTGAGAAATATTTTCTGAAGGAAGAAAAAGAGAGCAAAAAATCAGCTAAAAAAAAAAAAAAAATCTTCATTAGTAACAGCTAAAAAAGTAATAAACATTCAATAAAGTAACTCTTTTTTGTTTTAAATTTTTATATTAAGAGAAAAAAAAAAGTTTAAATCACTCTTAATATTGCTTTTTAAATGTGTTGTTATGGAAATACATGGTTGTCTAGTAGTTAAATAGTAAATTAAGGTTTGAAGAAAGCTTTTCTAGTTCTGTTAAAATATTATGTGGGTTTGGTTAGATTTATTTGTAGAAATGTAATTACATAAAAATGTATAATACTAAATATTATTTTTATTTTGTTCAATTTTACTAATATTTACTTAAGTACAAATTTATATAATAAAAGTTTTTTCAAATATTTACCCGGCTAAGATAGGGTAAAATTTGCTGCTTATGATAGTACAATATTTGCACTTTTCTCAACAAGTTCTTCTTAAAATTTTCATTTTTTTTATCATTGTATTTTGCTTTTTATATTTACTTTTTATAATTTTCATATATTTATAAAGTTAATAAAAGGAAATGATAGATTCCGTATATATATCTACTAAATTATCTGTGGCTAAAGAGAAATTTCTTTGTAGCGCACACCCTAGATATGAGTTGAAGGATATAATAAGCTAATATATGTTTGATAATTACTACTTCTGTACTAGTGAACTGTAAAAGTATTTAACTTTGCGAATAGATATTTTTGCTTATTAGTTTTAAGGTATGAAGTGTGGTGTTTGTTATTATTATTTTTTTATTTCTTAAATTAACAAATTAGATTGATGGATAAATAGATATTATTTTTATCTCTGTATTAATCTTTTGTATATACTATTTTATGCAACTTTACTAAAGTATTTACGGTAACATTGCTATTACTGTTAATTTAGCTTTAGTAAACTTAATCTTGGTTTGCGAGATTATTTATACTTTAGGTGAACAGAAAAACTATTCTATTTGTTTTAAAATTAAGCTGTTCTTATTTTTAAGGCACAATTTCTACGTTTAAAAAAGAGAAAAAAGGTCAAATAGGTGAAAACAACTAAAAGATGTAGAAAAAAAAGGATTTAATAATTGAGAATATGAAAGTGTTTTATTTAAAATGGTTAAAATCACAATAAAAGCTTGAAAAAAATACTTAATAATAATAATCGCTGTATTTCAAAATTGCTTTTTAATATAATTGGAATTTTTATATTATTGGTATACATAAAGAAACCAAATATTGATGGAAGAAAGTATAACATTTGTTTGTAATAATATTACTTTGTATATTGATTTCTACAGTAAACAAAAATTCTTTTTTTTTCTCTACACAGTTGCCTGAAAATTATGTTTCGTTTTCGTTACAAGTGAAAATATTAATAATCGCTCAACAAAATTAATTAAATATTTATATATTTAGGCATAATTGACAGCATAAAACATAAGATAAAAAAAGAATATATTAATATTATATAAAATATTTTCTATTTAATTTTTGATATATGTAAGCAAGTAAAAATCAAATATTTATAATAATTCAATATGCCTCTAATAATAACTTAAGGTTTACATTCCTCATTATAATTATTCTGAAACACAAGATAACAATAATATTAATTAATAAATCAAACAAACAATTGATAGACAACAAGTGGCGAATAGTAAACTTTAAATAGTAAAATGTAAATTCACAAATAAATAGTAAATATAATATATAAAGTACTTGAGTAATAAAATAATAAAAAATAATGAGCCTAAAGAATGATAAATAAATAAATAAATAAATAAATAAATAAATAAATAAATAAATAAATAAATAAATAAATAAATAAATAAATAAATAAATAAATAAATAAATAAATAAATAAATAAATAAATAAATAAATAAATAAATAAATAAATAAATAAATAAATATAAAATAAATGACAATGTTAGTATTTACTTACTTTGAGGAAATTAAAGGAAAACTCCCTTATATTCTCATAACCATGCCGGCGGATATTAGTATGATTAACCATAGAAAATAAACAAATTTTTTCTAATACAGTACATTCTTACTATTAATCAAAAATGCCCTCTAACGCTGGCCTTGGTTTTAACATAAAAGGCTAAGTTACCGGTGCTATAGATCCAACAGCTGCAGAAAGAGTGAGCCCAAAATCCCTACAAAATAAATTAAGTTTTTATGGTAGTTTAAGGCATAACCGTCACATTTTTACTCGACATATTTCATAAATATATAATTTAATAATAACACTAATACTAATAGTAATAATAATTTTTTACCTATTATAGTAGGGAATAATTTACAAAAAAATACAGGATTTAGGCTAAATATTGTTTTAAAGTAAAATTGTAATCATTATTTCCTATTCTAATAAATTACCTAAATAAGTAAGTATAATATGAGTGATACTTTTTGGGAAGTGAAATTAGTAAAACTGGGGAATGCAATATCAATACCCTATAAAAATATAATTTATAAATTTATACATATTTAGTATAAGTAGTAAAAATATTTAATTTATGCAACAGCAAAAGAAATATTCAACATTTTATAATAATACGAAGAGTAAAAAAAAAATAAAGATTCTAGCAACAAAAGCATAATCAAAATTATAAAAAGATTACACTTTTTAATATTCATAGTAAGAGTACAAAAGAAAATGCTTCGTGACTTTATATAAAGCGATGTCTTAGTGTTAAAATTAATTGTTGAAGAAGCAACCAGGGTTTGTCAAAAGCGGTTAAAAATAAATGGTTACCATAGCACCTTCAATAGTTTTCGTAAAACAAACGTAAAGAAAGCTAATTATAATAAGCAAGAAAGAAATATACCGGTATACTTTAAATGCCCCATAGTTTTACATTTGGTTACTAGGACAGCATTTCAATATTAATACTTGTGAACTATACAGGATTATATAATAAAACCCAATAATACTTACTAAATATTACCCGGCTTGGATAGTAAAACTGTTTTTTTTTTTTTCTAAGCGTGCAACCGACCTTGTCAAGCTCCGGATGGTAACAATATGTATTACTATCTATATAAAATAGATGATTTTACTACCACAAATTATTTAATTAAATCCTTTAAACTACCCTTCTCATACTCTTGCAAATTGTAACTTTCAGGATAAGTTTCTAATATGTAATCTAACTCTTTAATTTGGGACTTCAAAGCGGGAGTGAGTTTGGCGTATGTGTCTGTAAACAAAGAACCAATTTCTGGTTTTTCAACCTTTTCGGCTTCGTTAAATTCTTTTAAAATTTCTCTTCTTATTTTGACTCGTAGTTCTTTATCCTGCTCGTTCGACCACCATGACTGTTTGTTAGCACTAGAATAAGTATATATATATATGTGTGTGTATACGATACATATAAATATAACAGCAATCTTACCTTGTTTTGCAACCATAGTCGCATTCGAGTGATTGGACTGTCTCTCCTTGCCCATTCTTAATGTTAGCATAGTAAAACGTAATGGAAAATATATCATAGTAAAAATAGTAATATTAATAAGAAAAGTAAAAAACTCACCCTCAACTTCGTTTTTTTGTCTGTACGCAAAAGAATCGTCTGAAGTAGAATGGTGAGAGACCCTATAGGACATAGCTTCGATTAGGACTACTAATTAGTAAATGAGTACTATAATGACAAGTTATATATTACGAAACGCACCTGGAGCATTCTTTTTCAAGGCAATTTCTCTGGCCATCTTAGTTACCTTACGAACAGCAAAAATATCATTACCATCTACTCGAATAGTTTCGATTCCGTAACCAATTGCGCGACTTGCTATTCCGTCACCTTTGTATTGTTCAATAGTCGGCGTACTAATTGCAAAGCCATTATTTCTGCAAAAATAAACCACCGGACAAGATCTTGTTGCTGCAATGTTTAAAGCAGCATGGAAATCACCTTCAGAGGCAGCTCCTTCACCAAAATAACAAATTGCAATAGAGTTTGAACCTTTACGTTTTAATTTTAAACTATAAGCAGCACCAGCTGCATGCGACAATTGAGTAGCTAATGGCGATGAAATTGGTTGCATATTAAACTTTTTTGAAGAGTAATGAACAGGCATGTTTCTACCTTTTGCAAAATCATCTTTATTTGCAAATAACTGATTCATAAAATTTTTTAAACTAAACCCTCTATACAAAAAACAACCAGCTTCTCTATACTGTGCAAATATAACATCACTATCCTCTAAAGCTGATGATGACCCTACGGAGATTCCTTCTTCACCATTATTAACCATATAAAAACTTAATCTTCCTTGTCTTTGAGCATCATACATTATGTTGTCCATTATATTAATGGTCAACATACATTTGTACATTTTTAAAGATAAATTAATATCGATTTCTTTGTCAAAATCAGGATTGTAATCTCCTCCTAAACTTTTTCCATCTAATCCTAGACATCTATAAGTTGGAATCGATACAATATCAGAAGGCTCAATAAATTTAATTGTTTTTGTGAATTTGCTTTTAACAGCTCCTGGGAACAATAGTTCTTTTTCTACTTCCCGAGGATTTTGTGAGGTTGAATATTTTTTAAAATTTCCCCAAAAAGCTATATGCACAAAATTATTGGAAAAGTTGTTACTTAAATTGTTGATTTTATTAATTTTAATATTTTTTTGAATTTTGTTAAGTTTCAACATTTCCCGAGATTTTCGTTGCGAATTCTGGAATTTTGATTAACACCTGAAAAAACTCACTGCAATAAATGAATAAATAAATAAATATAACACTTTAATAATTAATTTTAGCTAAGATACATTCATATAAATGAATAAATAATAAATAACCATGTAACAAATAAACAATAAATAAGTAATAAATAACAAATACAAATACTAAAAAGCTATAAAAAAAACTTATTGAGAGAACTATAAAAAAACAATAAAAACCTATGACGTTTACAAGCGATAGAAATTGCGGGGTACCACCACATTGGGCGCTATGTTCGGTTTTAATTAATCCTAAGATGATTATGTAATTTGCCGTGCGCGATTATGTAACATGCGCTGAAATATTACGTAGTCGAATGAGTCAGTATCTGGCCCTGAGGGAAAGACCCACGACTGAAGTTCTGCTCAGAGTCCAAAAAACTGTGGCAGCAATACCCATGGAGGCACAAAAAATCATAAGATTGTTGTATTGATATACGTAATTATTTGTAATCATTGCACCGCCTATTGGAATTCCTATTAAAGGAGCAAAAGAAGATATGAAATAAGCAGTGCCAAATCTTTTCCCATATTCCTTTAAAGGACCAGTCTTTGAACAACAAACCGGATAGATAGTCACAATCCCACCAGAAGCGAACCCATAAATACAAGCAAAAATTATAACAACAACCTTGTTTTTACCACCAATAAGTAATAATAAAAAAGTATCAATAGATGATAAAAATAGTAAACCAATAATTACATTAAAAGCACCAAAATTAATTGCAAGTTTCGCAGGAACCCATCTTCCAATAATTGATGAAGCATTTAATATTGCCATAATATAAAAAGACATTTCTGATGAAAAATTTGTAACATATTTTGAAAACGATGAAAGATATGTAAGTGTTGTAAAAAGATGACCAATTGTGAAAAACATTGCAATTGAAAGAAAACAAAATGTTGATGATTTAAACATTTTAATATCAAATGGATTTGACATTCTTTGTCTTGGTAATCTTGATCTACATAAACATGTTGATAAAATTAATAATCCAACTGATAAACTTGCAAATATATAAATCGTTATTTCATATCCATATTTATTAAATAATTGTTTAAACAATATAGGATATACAACGCCACCAATACCACCACCAGTGAGCCCTAGACCAGTTGCAAATGTTCTTTTATTTTTGAACCAATGTCCAACCGATACAACTGGTGCAATTTCAAAAAATGAGATTGAAATTCCTAATGCGATTCCAAATGATAACATAAATTGATAGTATTCTTTACAACCAGCTAAGCTATATGCTCCTAATGCATAAATACATGTTCCTATGATCATTGGTATAATTGGTCCCAATGAGTCTACTAGAACTCCAATAAATGGTCCAAAATTGGTAACTAAAAATATGAAAATTGAAAAAATCCAAGCAATCTTAGTTGAAGAAATGTTTGAAAGCTGATTGTCTGAATAATATTCCTGTAAAACACCAATAGAATTTACTAATCCCATTGTAGGAATACAAGCAAGCATGCATCCGACAACAGTAAGCCATCCATACTTTCCTCCTTCAGGATATTCCCCATCTACATTACTGCTGCTACTACTACTACTAATACTACTGGAAATATTTAAACTATCTAAACTATTTATACTATTTAAATTGTTATCATCGCCAGTTTTATCTAATCCTCTTAATCTAATAGAATTTAAAGTTTCCAAAGGGATTCCAGTTTCCTCATTTAAGGAATTAATCTCGATGTTTTTATTTACTTTGTTAATAACTTGTTCAGTTTTACTCATATTGTGAGCCAAAATACACAGAAATACAAACTATGAATTATCTAAAAAAGTAAACTTCAAGCTCTTTTAAATAACTCATAATTTAAAAAAAAATAATTTAAAAAAAAAAAACTACGCTAAAATTTAATTTTATCAGTAAGCCAAGAAATATATTAATCACTCATAAAAAAGAAACAAAGGAATAAAGTAATTGCATGTAATCTAGCGTAAAGATAAGCCGATAATAAAAGAGGGTAAGTTGGCATATCTCCTATTTAGTAATTACCGGTACTTCATATTGTGGAAATAAATGAAATAGAAAAATAATAAAAAAATAATAAAATATCTACCTATAGACAGAAAAAATAATTTTAAATATATACAAATAATAATACGTATAAATATACCATAAGTACCAATTTGACCAACTTCTCTAATAAATTGTCTCAATCCAATATATGTACATAAAATGAAATACCAGAAAAAATAAGCCATAAAATAATTAAAATTTTATAATTTCATACATTAACCACTGGATATCCCAAGTAGTTTTATTTTTACCATTTATACCGAATTCAATATCACAGTACAGTACTATAAAGATAAACGTGTGTGTCATTAAGTAAATAATCCCTGGCAATAAAAATTAATTTTTTTCTTTTTGTAAAATCATTTTCAACCCTTTGCTTTTATAATAAAATTATCCAGTTCAATCAAGTCTTTGATTTAACCATATTTTAAAACATATCTATTAATAGTAAAGTCACACACATAAAAAATTCACTTTCATTTTTCCTTCATATATTTTTATTTAACTATCTTTTTCCATTCGTATTCATTGCAGTTTTAGTTAATAATTGATATTTTATGCTAATTAAATATAAATCTTTACTCTAAACAAATGAGTTATCTTCCAAAATTTTAAATTTTCAAAAATTCAAAAGCTTTACCAACTTTATATTCAATATATATGAATTACCATTAGATACAAGAAAGAGTTTGTGTCGTAAAAAATAATAAATCACATGATTGGGTGGTATTTTCTGAAAATACATCGAGATTACTACTGTAATTAATCAAACCTGATCTTTTAATTCTACTGTTCTTTGCTCAGTAAATGAGGAGATAAATCTTTATTCTATAAAAAAAAACAAGAAATTATTTTCAAACCTAAACTCTCCTTTGATTCTTTTTGATTCTTTGCTAATTTAGTATTCGCCAAGTTTATTTATAGAAGCATTCTGTTGTTTATTACTCTTTCTTTCCTGTCTAGACTTAACCTTAGTTTTTTTTTATACCCTGCGTGTTTAGCTGCTTTAGTATCCTTAGCTTCTTTGACGTCTTTATCGACTTTGATATCTTCTATAAATTTAAAAATTTACCTCATTGACTTCTCTGACACCTTTTCCGTTATTTGTATTAAAATTCAAATGTTTGAAATTTTTATACTAAACACCAAATGAACAACTTGAGAAAAGTAATTTGTAAAGCTCGTTAGTGAAATTTGCCTACATAAAAGCTGATTAGTAGTAAATTCATTTTTTTTATAAGTAGACCTTTAGAAATAATTTGAAACTGTAAAATGTTTTTAAAATCAAATTGTTTTTGCAATAAGAAAACAGATAATAAAATAGAAAAGATGGCAAAACTTTCATACCTCCTTTAAATTTTAACTTATTAGATTTATAAATCCCCTTAATATAATATAAACATTTTAATAAATGTAAATATTATTATGTAGCAGTCAAAAGAAAAAAAAAACTAATACTCTCCCTGGTTGGAAAAAAAACCTCTACAGTTTCGAAATTTCTTAATTTTAAAATAAGCACTAACCTTCTGAGATAATAGAATATGCGTAAGGTCATTGGCCATCAATTAAAAAATCCATATTAAAATAGGAAAATTCAAAATAATCAATATAATTCCAAGAAAAAAAAAAAAACCTTACTAATAATCATAAAAGTCCTTTTCTCATTCCTTATTAATTTCTATCTTGTTTTGCTTTGGTGAAAGTTTATCATAGTATTTTTCTAGTCCAAAATCCTGATCAGTAGCTTGATAGTCATAACCACAACTTTCCTTTTCATTAGCTTCGTCAGTACGTTTATGTATTTGGAGATGGAATAATTAGCACTTCTCTTCAAAACAAATATTTACTATTAATTCCAAAATAGTGTCGTAATATAATTATAGTCTATAAAACAACACTATTGATCGAATAATAAGTCAACTCCATTCAAATCTAAAAATCGTTATATTCATAAAACGATTCAGAAACAATATTACTTCTGTAAAATTAAAGTAATTTTTAAAAAAATTGAGATATATTAATCAACTTTGAAAGATCCCAATGTTTCTTAAATAATCACAATTTACTGGTGTTTTCGACTTTTGAAAAATCATGATATTCTATAAATACCTGAAAAATTCCTCCATTCAAAAATAATCAAAGCATTCGTCAAATAATTTAGGTACGCTATCCATCTAAAAAAAATTATTTCACCCAATACACAAAACTACAAGTTCTTCCATCTCTGGGTATTCATGATTGAAATTTTAAAACTTAGTGGTTGTTACAAAATATAATGCTTTTGTAGGCTTTCCACTGCCATAAAAATTTAAGAGTTGGTACTACTTTTTGAATATTCCATTTTTACTGCCTATTTTAATATACAACTAACTTTATTATTTTAATTTTGCTATGAAAAAACAATGTTTTTACAAAAAAAGGTGAATATTGTTAAAGTGATAATATTTCCAAATTTTAAAAATAACAAAAAAGACGAATATATTTTTTCCGTAAAAATTAAATGATTATTTAATTAAATGTCTCATTTTTATTATTCTTTTTTAACAAAAATCTGTGCTAAAAGTTCTGTAATATTTATTATTAATTTTAAAGTGCTAGAGTACCGTTAGTTTTTATGGTAATAATAACATAATTCCATGAATTTGCGATTTTTTACATTGATATTATTTTTCCAAAAAAAAGATTTCTATCCAATGAAACTCATTAAAAGTATAAGAACTTTACACATTAAAATTCATTTATTTGTTCATCTATTTACTTATTTGCTAACATATTAGTAAATTAAATTAAAAATCTTCAAAATTAAGACTTTTCAAACGTAAAAATTTTATAATAATTCAAAAAATGTATACGTTGCCAAGTGAAACTATTGATTTTTGAGGTTAAACTTAAGGTATATTAGGGTATTTTAAGATAAATTTGTTACAAATATTGATTTTTTTACTAGATAAGGTAAATATTTGACCCATTTTATTATCAAGAATAAAAAGGAACATACAAACAATTAATATTGCTTATTTTTCTAATAGATTTTTAATTATTTTTGAAAAAATTAAAGCATATTGTATTATTATATTATTACGATTACATTATCATTGTATATTTTAAATAATACCTTGCTTTGTTTATCTTGCGAACTTACAAAGATAAATGGAGTTCTATGATTTGTTTAAAATATGACATCTGGAAAATAATTTGTTATGTTTTTCTAATATAAATATATTTTAATATACAGTTTTTAATACAGTTTTTTATACACGTTTGTTTATATATAAATTAGTAAACAGATATGTATATACGTTATTATAATTACCATAAACATATTACAATATAAGTAATTCTCAAGAGAGTTCATCCAATGCCTATTATTCTTTGCTATATGTTTATCTATTTTAATTAAATTTATAACAACATCCGCCTGCTATCTATAATCTCTTATTAAATATAATAAATACATACTCTTAAAGTAAATATTCTTTCTCGAAATCATAAAGACCGGGGTTCAAAGATGATTAGCCTTCAGTAAAATACTTAAAAACTTTTCTTTTGCGAAAAATAAAATAAAATTATAAGTAATAAAACGGCATGAGTGAATAATGCATAATTAATATACGCAATATAAATGATATAAATAACAACAAATAAAATTAACACAAATAATAGTTAATATTAATATGGCAAAAAACAAATGTTACAAATGATATCAATAATGACCAAAATTAAAAAAAATATGAAAAGACATGAAAAAACTTAAAAAGGTTAATTATTTGCGGCACATTGTATGTCAACGGATGTATTAAATTTACTTTACAATTAAATTACGTATATTAATATAACTTATCTGAATTGACTGGATTTTAACTATTTCTAATAATCATAATCAATTTAAATTAAAAAACTAATCCTTTAAACACGTAAAAAAGTTGTACTTGACTTAGAAGGTATAAATATACATTTTAACATCACGTGACTTATATATAAATTAGGTTTAAATTTTTTTAAATTTTTTATTTTTCACTTTTTTAACAATAGATTGAATAAATATCGCAAATTGAAAACATGAAGACACAAAAATTATTAAATTTAAAAAAGATTGGGTTTAATGGTTTATTCTGTAATAGATATTACGAAAGAAAAGGCCTTGAAAATGGATTACGTAGCTTTTCTAGTTGTGGGAAAATTCAAAATATGAGTGGAGATAAAAATCTCGATATTAGTAACAATAAACAAAACATTACTAATCATACTACTCATTTTGGATTTCAGACAGTTCCGAAACAAGAAAAAGAGAAACTTGTTGGGAGCGTATTTTCATCGGTTGCTAAAAATTACGATATTATGAATGATACAATGTCATTTGGAATACACAGATTATGGAAGGATTATTTTGTTGCGAAATTAGATCAAGGAAAAAGACCTGGAGGTAAAAAATTAGATTTTATAGACGTTGCTGGTGGAACAGGAGATATTGCATTTCGACTAATGGATTATGCAAAAAACATTCATAATGATACTGAATCAAGTATGACAATTGTCGATATTAATAAAGAAATGCTTACAGAGGGTGAAATTAGATCAAGAAATGCTGAGAATCCTTATGGACCATCGGATAGATTAAAATTTTTAGTACAAAATGCAGAGACACTTGATGATATAGAAAGTGAATCAAAGGATGTTTATACTGTTGCATTTGGTATTAGGAATTTTACAAATATTCAAGCTGCTTTAAATACAGCGTATCGTGTTTTAAAACCTGGTGGAGTTTTCGCATGTTTAGAATTTTCTAAAGTTGATAATTGGTTATTGAATACTATATATAAGGAATATTCATTTTCAGTTATTCCAATTATGGGGCAAATAATTGCAGGAGATAGTGAATCTTATCGATATCTTGTTGAATCTATTGAAAAATTTCCAAGTCAGGAAAAGTTTGCTAATATGATTAAAACTGCTGGTTTCGAACTTGCAGGTCAAACTGGATATGAAAATTTGACTTTTGGAGTAGCTGCAATACATATAGGAGTTAAGTTGTGATTGTGTAAAAGCATGTGTAAATATATATTATATATATATAGTGTATATAAATGTATATATAAATATAAAGTATTAAATATTAGATATCTGTATATAAATCGTTTCTATATTTTGAACTATATCACCTGCTGCTTAAAAACTCTGAAAGAGCGTCTACTCGCTTCTGATAAGGTATAGCGTAAAATATAGGATCTTCTAAAAGTTTCGTAGGAAGATTTTCCAAAGGCTTAGTTAGATTTGATTTTTCAAATAAATTTATCAAATCATCTAATTTTTCTTTATCAGATTTTTTTAATTGTTTAATAAAAAGTCTGAATAATTTTTCTTTATCTCTGTCAGGAAATTCTATAGTTTTAAATATAGGATTTTTTCTGAATTTTCTTTTGAAGTCTATATATAGCATTTTTTTAGTGGCGTTTTCTTCTAAAAAGGAAAGAAAGCGAGAAACCTGTGTTTTTTTGGTGTTAATAGTAATATTACTATTACTATTACTATTACTTTCTTTTCTCTTTTGTACTTCGTTTTTAGCCCATTCTTGGAAAGCATTTTCTCTTGATATAAAAGAATTTAATAAAAGATATCTTTCGTCATTTACAACTTTATTTAGTTCCATTTCCCATGTATTGTATGGATTTATATTGCATTCCGAAAGCATAAGCTTGAATTTTTCGACATTGTCTTTATTATCAGTGTTGACAATGCTGTCAATGTTATTATCATCCTCTTCAATATTATCATCTATCATTGCATCTAATTGCCATTGTATATCATTTTCGTCAAATTCGATTAGATTTTCATCACAATCCGAGCCTTCAATGGAGTCATCCTCTATATCCTCTAAGTCTTCTGGGCCATCTATATCTTCATTTTCTTCTATGCCTTTTTCATACTCTGTATTATTTTTTATATTCTTACCTTTCTCTTTGCTATCCTTCACACTTTGACTTCCCCCTTTGTTATCCTTTACATGCTTATCTCCCCCTTTGTCATCCTTTGCACTGTCAGTATTACTACTATTATACTTCCAGCCACGTGATTTCGCAGTTAGTACCAATATCTTGACTGTATCCAAACTATCATATTTATTCTGAATATCTTCGTTAGGACAATTCCACAGAGACGATCCATTTTCCAGATTATGAAAAAATCTTCTTCCTGATTTTAAAAACACCAAAATCCATGGCTTTTCCAGTACAATTGCCTTAACTGGAAATATTGCCATGCTTTATTATAATATTTTATACTTTAGGTTATTATAAATACTGTTTGTATTGTATTATATCTTATTTTAATGTTTACAAAAAATTGTGGTTAGGCGATATTGTCGCTCATTATATATTATTGCATTTTAAACTCCTACGGCATGTGATAAAAATGTTTGTAAATTTTTTCCACTTTATAAGTATTTTCTAATTTATGTAATTAATTGGAATTTTCGTTTCTTGACATTTTGTTGGAGTTTTTAAATTGGCTATTTATTATTTTCGTTTTATTAGTTTATTTTTTTACTTATTCCTGGTCTGCTTCAATTATGTTTTAATATTTTGGTCTTATACATCTTGTATAATACCTTAAAATAATAAAGCATAAGTGGAAACGCAAATATAATCTATTTGTTTTCTGTATAAAATACGAGTTTCATTTATACAAATACTTACTGTGTTTTTGTTACAACTAAATTTTTAGTTTTTTGATTTTATACACTGTAATATATGGATTTAATGTACAGATTTTACTGATGAAACAGTAAAAAAAACTATTGGGTGTCATTTATTCGCTTGGCAGTATTCTAATAAGTTAAACCACTGAATATTTCGAATCAAGTGAAATCTACTTTAAATTTAGGTGAAAATACAGCCTAGTGAAATAATTTACTATTGCACCAATTGGAGCTGAAAAACTTTGCATGTAAAATTGATGACATTCCGTGACTAGAATTTCTTTTCTCGATACCTTTCTAAAATACAAATTTTATCAACTGTTTAGTATTTGGGACACTTAACTATTTAATTTCTTCAACTGGTTTATTTTTTTGTTATTCCGATTACTTTTGTATTAATACACTTAGAACTAATATTGCTAGTCTAATACTCAGTTTTTGCTATTATTGTACCTGTTCATTAATATTTTATAATGGTAATATACTGTATTTTCATAAATAACAATGTTTAAACTGATATGTGTAATATGTGTCATATTTATAGATATTATGTCGATTGTTTGAATATTTATTTTACTTGGTTTTTTTTTTTTTTTTTTTATCACATTCAATTCTACAATTGGTTATGTTAAAATTACTGTTTAAATAATAAAATTACTTTTATTAATTTTGATCCTGAAATTTTATTCCTTTCACATTTTATTTTTAACAGACAAATTTCACGGAAGGATAAAAAGTAATAAAGTATCGCAATAGTGTATTGGAAAATTCAATCATTTGGTTTCAATGTCACGTTTATTTGATCATGTACAAGGAAGAATAAATCTAAAATCAATTGTTTAGTCTAGAGCTAGCAAAATATACATTTTTATAGCAATCATGCCCAAGAAAGGCATTATTACAAAGTAGCGTTAATTAAACTTTTTCTCAATAGATTATTAAGCACAATTTTAATCCTTCGGAAAAATTGTTATGAGATATAAAAAAAGAGCCTTTTATAAATGAGGTTTCAATAGTAAAAAAAAATTATTTTGAAAAAAAAAAAAAAAAAATTATATACTAATTATATTGCGTGATTTGTCTATTATCTATGTCTATGAAGTAAACATATTTTAATAAAAGGAAAAAGAAATTTGAGTATAAAATTTGCTATTGTATAATAAACAAAAAGATAAGTACAGTATGGAATTTTTCGTTTTTCATAACGCAAGATTGCTCCGGGATTCCTTAATTTTGGGCAGAATCTATTGGAATCCTTTTTGGTTGCCATGCATAATGTATACATGTGCACATTTAATACAAATTCTTTTCAGGGACTAATAATAAGCTTTACATAACTTAGACTACAAAAAATCTTCTACATGATTTATTGACAATAAACACACTCTAATACTAGTATAAATAACAAAATAATATAATAAATATCAATTGTTCTCGTTATAGAATTTGAGTTTGCCACCCATGAAATAAAAGCTCTATAGTAAACAATCCATAACAACCAATGGTTCGTCTCTGTGGAAACGGTGTTTCTTTAGAAAAATAACCATTTAATTCCTATAACAACACATAGTAAATTATAAATTATATAAAAATTAACCAAAGAACTAATTAATTAATTAATAAATTAATATATTCTAGAAAAAAGCAAAAATGGGAAGCAGAAGATACGATTCGAGAACTACGATTTTTTCACCGGAAGGAAGATTATATCAGGTTGAGTATGCATTAGAAGCTATTTCGCATGCTGGAATTTCTATTGGAATTTTAGCTAAGAATGGAATTGTATTAGCAGCAGAGAGGAAAGTTAGTTCTAAATTGCTTGAACAAGATACTACTATTGGTGCTGCAGAAAAGATTTATAAATTGGATGGAAATGATAATATTTTAGGTGTTGTGGCTGGATTAAATTCCGACGCGTCTATTTTAGTTGAATTCGCTAGAAGAAATGCTCTTAGTTATGAAAATATGTATGGTTCAAATATCCCAACTGAAATTTTAGTCAGAAGAATTTGTGATATAAAACAAGGTTATACACAACATGGTGGATTACGGCCATTTGGGGTTTCTATAATATATGGTGGGTATAGTGGGGATGTAAATGATAGTGTTCATAATACAACAGTTACTGCTGAAAATAATGGTAACGAAAATAATGATAATGGTAATGACAACGCTTTCCAATTGTTTCAATCAAATCCAAGTGGAAATTACTCGGGATGGAAAGCAACATCTGTAGGAGCAAATAATTCTACAGCACAAACTCTTTTAAAACAGGAATACAAGGACAATTGCACCCTTGCGGACGCCGTAGATTTAGCTATCAATGTTTTAAAAAAAACTATAGATTCGCCAAATCTTTCCAGCGAGAAGATCGAATTTGCAACCCTTTCTTTAGATGATAATGGTAAGTTGTTGCAGCACATTTGGACACCAACAGAGATTGATCTCTTGTTAAAGAGACTGGGCGTTTTGGAAGAGGTTGAAGAGTAGAAATGTAATATGTGATGATATTATATAATATCGTATATAGTATATTATTTAATCTTTATTAGTGCTTGAATAGATCATTTAACTTTAGTATCGTAAATTTGTTTATTTTATCATTTGTATTATTTATATTTATATTTAATTTATATGGCTTGGATTATAATTACATAGGACGAGTTACAAGTTAACCATTCAGGATTCTGCTAAATTCACCCAAATATATGTAATCCAATAGGAATCTTGATATGATCTTGCATTTTGAGAAACAAAAACAAAAAAACAATACAGTAAATATTCGTTTTTCTAGGCCTTGTATTTTTATATGTTTCCGTGGGGTTTTTAAGTGTATCCAAGTGAATTTTGTAGGTTTCCATGGTGAAATCTTTGGATCTTTGTTGGAAATCTTTGAAATTTGCTCAGTCATCACTTACTGGTTTCCAAAAGGTTTCCAATTTAGAGATAGTTGGGTTTTCTTTCCACTCCCCGCTTTTTATAGTATAATCATATTTACTATAATATTTACTTTTGTAATTATTTACTTTATTTGCTATTTGTTTGTATGTATGTTTATGCTTTTTTAGTTACATATTTATTTATATATGTATTTTTATTTTTACTGTTATTTGGAAACATTAAATAATATATTTATACATTTGTTCAAATGAACATATGTATATAAAATGTATATAAATAAAGTGCATATGTATGATACCATAAATGTTGAACTAAAAAACAGGACCTGCGGCAATGACACCTTCAGTACATTCGCTCTTATAATTTTCAAAATTTTTAGCAAAAAGTTGAGCTAAACCTTTAACTTCTTTGTTGAAATCATTTAAGCCGTCTTTCCAAGAATTAGCGGGATTAAGGATTTCAGAAGGAACACCAGGAGCAGACTTTGGAATATTTAAACCAAATACAGGGAATTTTTCATATTCAACATTTAAAAGTTCACCAGAATGTATAGCATCTAAGATAGCTCTAGTGTATTTTAAAGGACATCTTGAGCCGCCTTTTGCTGCAGATTGACCAGTCCAGCCAGTATTAAGTAACCAAGCGTTTGCTTTATGTTTTGTCATTTTATCTGAAAGCATTTTAGCATATTTCATTGGATGTAAAACTAAAAAGGGTTGACCAAAGCAAGCAGAGAAAGTTGCTTCCGGCTCAGTTATTCCTTGTTCGGTACCAGCCATTTTTGAAGTATAACCAGAAATAAAATGATACATAACTTGTTCATTTGTAAGACGAGAAATTGGTGGAATGACACCTCTTGCATCACAGGTTAATAAGACAATATTTGATGGATGTTTCTTTGTAATACAAGGGATCTTTGCGTTTGGAATATATTCAATTGGATAAGAACATCTTGTATTTTCAGTAAGAGTTGAATCATCATAGTCGACAATACGAGATTCAGGTGAGAAGACAACATTCTCGAGTACAGAACCAAATCTTATAGCATCGAAAATTTCCGGCTCCTTTTCCTTTGAAAGACCAAGACATTTAGCATAACAACCACCTTCGATATTAAATACACCATCCTCAGACCAACAATGTTCATCATCACCAATTAATAAACGATGTTCATCAGCTGATAAAGTAGTTTTTCCTGTACCACTTAAACCAAAAAATAAAGTAACATCACCTTCATTGTCCTTTTTATCTTTTCCTTTATGACTAACGCCTTCATTACAAGAAGAATGCAACGTTAAAACATTGTATTTAACAGGCATTAAATAAAACATCACAGTAAAGATACCCTTTTTCATTTCACCAGCATATTCAGTACCCAAGATAACCATTTCCATATCTTCGAAGTTAATATCAACAGAGGTTGGAGAAGTCATACCAGAGGTGAATCTATTTGCCGGGAAAGCACCTGCATTGTAAATTGTGAAATCGGGTTTACCAAAGTGTTCTAATTCTTCGTCAGTTGGACGAATAAGCATGTTTCTCATAAATAGAGCATGATAAGCACGAGCACAAACCACACGAACTTTAATTCTATATTTTGGATCCCAACCAGCATAGGCATCAATCACATATATTTGTGATCTTGTGTTTAAATAATCAATTGCTCTTTCACGATTAATTCTCCAAGTATCTAATGTCAACTTCTTATTAACTGGTCCCCACCAAATATTCTTTGACGAACTTGGTTCATCGACAATACGTTTATCCTTAGGAGATCTACCAGTTTTGTTACCTGACGAGGCAACCAAAGCTCCTGAAGATGAAATCGCAGACCCAGATTCATGCAAAAGAGCCTCTTCATAAAGAAAAGCAACCGACGGATTGTGTGCAATGTGAACTCGGTCATATTGAATATGTGCCGTCTCGAACAATTCTTCTTCTAATTCCGAATGGTCTGGTTGAACGCCCTTGGGGTGCATGGCTGTTCTGTTGACTGGATGCATGATGAAAAAAATAAAATTAAAAAAAATTTAAAAATAATTGATAATTTAAGAGTAATTAAATAAAAATTAGATAAAAATAAATTTTAAATAATTTTAATGAAAATAATAAATAATAAATAATAAATAAATAAATTTAATTATAGTAAATAAAAATGATTTTCAATTAGAAACAATTAAAATAAAATAATAAATAAACAAAAGAACCGAAAAAAAACTGGGGAAAGCTCCCTTATATAGACAAATAATTTACCCCAGAAAAAAGTATATGTGCTTTTAAATGCGGGGTAGCCAATCAAGTATTTCCGATATTTTCCGAGAATCTCCAGTTTTTCCGGTATTATCCGTGTATATTGTGCTTATGTAATTAATTGTAATCTTATTTGCTTATATGATTATGTAATTAACATAACAAAGAACAACCAAGGGATAAAAAACAACAAAAAGAAATATACAAAAAAAATAAACAAAAGGAAATAAATGATAAAATAGTAATAAATAATATAAATAATGATAAATAATAGCAAAAATAATAAAAATAATAACAATAACAATAACCACGCTAATCGGCTTAATGGATTACCGTCCGTATAACCGATGTGATGACTTCCCCGGATTTTCCCCTAGTCTTAACGATGGGATGATGTTGTTGGCTGTCATGGTGATGTTCGTCTGGGGTATTTTCAACTGTAGAACCAAATGTAGAATACAGCATAGAACCAAAAATATAATATGACATAAAATACAAATATCGTAATTGCCTGTTATGTTCTGAATTAGGCGTTTGTATTTGTTACTAATCTACTGTTGTGTTTGCAGAAACAGAGTGTGATAGCGTGAGACAATTTGTCATATTGTGAAAGCAAAAAACCGTTGCTTAGTAATGGTTTAATATAATAAATCATATTAGAAGAGCTTGTATTAACAATAAATAAAATGTAATTTATATGCAAAAATATAATTAGTTTATAATAAAAATGTAATATAATTTATAAAAAATTTATTTTGATGTAAATCGTTTGTAATATAAATTGCTATGTATTTTTGATATTTTGTTTGCCATCTCTGAATATCATCTAATAGAAAAGATGTTGTAATTCGTATTGTATATAAAATTTTAATTAAATAGATTAATAATAGTTTAGTATAAGTGTTTTTAATGATTTCAATTTGCTTTGTGTCTTTAATTAAATGTGTTTTAAAATAGTTAATTGTATATATAATTTCTATGAACATTAAATCTAAACCTTTTTAAAATATTTAAAATATATAAAAATTTCGACATAAATCTATTTGCATTAATACAATATAAAGCTATGTATTATAAATAATGTAATGCACTACGGATCGGAAAAAAAATGACTTCGCACTTTTTCGCCGTACACGATAACAACGAAAACAGAAAATTTCAGAAAAAGAATCAGGTTTTCATTAAATTTGTGAGTTTTCATCAAGTTGTAGGAATCCGTGGAATAACTTTAATGCACTTAGAAAACAACTTAAAAAAAGCTGATTCAATAATTTGGAAAAACTTGAGAAAACATTACAATATTTTACGATTACTATATACAAGAAGTAAATTGTATACATGACAAAATTACTATAAGAATAAGTGACACAATAAAAAAAAAAAATAAAGTGGTTTAAATAAAAGATATAGATAAATAAGAATATATAAAATATAAAATAGTATTATAAATAGAAACATAAATATAAATATAAATATAAAAAATCATTTAACAAACATAAAAAAAAGTTATAATTATTGATAATAATTTATTTAAACTTTTATCCCTTATTCACAAGAGAATTGTATGATAAAGTATAAAAAATCAAACTTCCGAGCGAATATTTGAAGCATTGTAATTTGGAAAGCGAAAATGTGCATGTATACTTACGCAACAGATTTAACTTAACCTATCTCTCTTCTGTATGACCGTTTCCTAAATATTTCTTACAAAAATCAGTTACATGCTCATTTAAATATAGCACTCAATATTTTAAATAATCTGATCATAAAATGACCATGTTATTATATCATATAAATAAATATCAAATTAAAAAATATGCTGGGTAAGACATCAAATCATCAATAAAAGTCCATGAAATAAAAAAGATACCATATAATTTATTTTAAAATTTACGAAATATTCAATTGTTACAAATTGCATCCACAAATATAATATGAAAATATCTGTTTACTTAAACAAAGTAGATATTCATCATTTTACATTATTTTACATTATTTTACATTATTTCGCCTTATTAGGAAATAAGCTTCCAACCCAAAAAATATTTTTAATTATTTTTAAATTAGATATTTCTTTGGAAAAATAAAATAAGACAGTAAATTTGATATTAGTAAAGTGAAGCTTATTATCGGCAGATACAGGAAAAAAGAATTCTATGTAGACACCATTCTCAAAAACCGGTTGCTGTGGCAATTAATCATATTCAAAATTTAATATTGTAGCTGGATTCCTATAGGATTAATTTATTCTAGGGCAAAGTTTTAGGAATCCTGCATGATTGTCTTCTAAACTCATCCCGCAATGTATATATGATTTATGACTACAACCAACTCTCTTAACATGCATGTTCCCAGTGAAAAAAATTATTTTAGATCTCGTGCTAATGTAAATTTTGGTAATGTAAATTTATATTATTATGTGATAATATTTTACGCCTTTTTGTTTATTTTTTTTTTAAAAAAAAAGCAATTTACATGTCATTAATTAAATATCTAAATCAATTACATAAAGTGTAAATAAATAAGATCCGTAATCAGCAAAAACAACTTAAATAAGTAATGCTACATATAAATTATGTAAGATATTAATAAAAATTAAACATACAAATTTTAGATTTCAGCAGTTAATATAATTAGGTGCCAATACTATACAATTTTTCTTAAATTGTAAAAAAGTCTATACTCACTAATATTCTAATATTTAAAAAGAGACATATTTATTTTCAGTTTTTTTCGGTTGTTGAATTACAATGGTTAGGTTACGCCATTAATTATTAATCTGTAGGCCAGTTCACAAACTTGGAAACAGTTGAAATCAGATAATTTCTGATTTCAACTTGTATTTCTTTGCCTTCTTTCCATCGGCTAAAAACCTACACAAGCTGGAAAATTTCGTTCCTATAACCGGTTACCAAAACTTGATATCAGAAAAAAACAGATATCTGAAATTTTCTGCTTTCGTTATCAACGTACTATTATTTAGGATTTTGTTTACCTACTTTTTTGATAATCTTTTTTGTTGTTTTTTTGATTTTTTATGAAATAAAACTATTGCAATTTAATTGTATTTTCGTGATATGATATTTTTTATATTTTACAATTTAATGAGAAGGTAAATAAAGATTATTTAAATATATAATATATAGCCTTTTAAAGGCAGTTAATTATACTGTTGTCTTTGACGGAGCTGGGGCGGGGGGCACAAGGTAGGGTAAGAATCTTTATTATGTAAAATTGTAAAACATATGAAATATTATCATTAAAAGAGTATTGTTTATTCTGCTTTCTTATTTTGATATTTTCTTTTTTCTTTATTTACTAATCATTTTATTTGTTAAATATTTTATTTTATAATTCTACACTATAATTATTTTTTTTTTTAAAAAGGACCTCAAGAACATGAAACTGACAGGTCATATTTTTTATAGATTATAATAGTTTTACATGTAGTTTGTTATTGAAACAATCAATTTGCTATTAAAAAAAACAAAAACAAGTAAAACTATTTAATATATATGAGAATTTACTATTAAAAAAATGGAAAATATAAAAGAACAAAATAGCAGTTTGGATAAATACTAATAACAAATACATATATATCAATTGGTTAAAGAAAAAAGCATAAATAATAGATAGTTAAACAAATATACAAAAGTATTACATAATAAAACCACATATACCATACATGACTAAGCAACATGGGATCTTGCCTTGTGGATACCACCCTTTCTAAAGATGAATCGGAGCTAGACCGACTCGTATCTAGCCATATTATCCTCGTCTGCAATGCTAGTTGATTAACTTGTTTGCTTTACTTTCAAAAACAGGCACAACTTTTAAGGGTTTCCGACAAAGTTCTAAATATTTCACCATGGTAACCATATAAAAAACCACAAACAGTCGGAAACCTATAGGATTTCTTGATTTAAGTAGAACTTCCTCTCGTTTCCAATATTTGTTTACAATTTATATACACACACGTCGAAAAAAATGATTTTTTACGTAAATTTTTTCAAATGAAATTTCTTTAATAGAATTTCTTTATGTTTCTTTCTCCCGTAAACTTATATCTAATAAATGATAACAGAACGGTGATTATCTTGATAACAATCACCATGGCAGCCAACATTTTAGATTAATTGAATCTTTATGAAAATAAAAAATAAAAAAATCCAAAATACACTTAAAATTTGCTTAAAATTTGTTAAAAAAAAAGAGGTAAGAAAGTTAAAAAAAAACAGTTAAGTTTTTACTTTTTTTTACAAGAAGTTTATAGCTGGATATCTTTGGAAATTTTTGGTCAAATTTTTTAAAAAATAAGTTTAGTTTCGTTATTTTTTGTAGCTAAAACTGGAAATCAGTGAAGATTAACTAAAATTACTAAGTACGTTTTTATTATGAGAAATATTAAATTTTTACTAACATTGGATTTTAGAAAGTTACAAAGAACAGAGTTTTGTAGTTTTGACTCTATTTGACTTTTTTTTTTTTTTTTTTTTGGCACTATTTTCTTAAATTTATTGAAATTTATTTACATTTTGCACTTTAAAACTTCAGTTAATGTTAAAAATGTCTCCGGTCATGATTGGTCAAAAGTTACCGAATAGTTATGAAAATTCTAAAATTTTTACTCCTCCTCCTTCACGTGGGTTTTCAGAATCTAATAATAATGATAATGGCAGCAATAACACGATAAACGGGGAGATTGTAAATGATTTGCTGGATTTTTCAGATGGAAATACGAAGTATAAATTTAAATATGAATTTGAAATAAGTGGAACTCCGCCACCATTTGCCCAGGATATTGTTACTAATACGGTAACAATTAATCCCTTGTCAACAAAGACAACTTCTACTCCGGGTTTTACTAGACTATCCATGATTGTTTTCCAGTCAAATTCGGCCAATGTTACTACAGCTAATAAAAACAATCATAACAATAATAATACTACTAAGACTACTAGTAACCTAGAATTGTCTCCCGGATTTGATACCTTTATTTCTTCTCCGTTCCCTAAAAGTCCTGGTTCAGATAATTCATTTTTTGACGATAGAAGTGTAAGCGCGAGTGGTAGTGCTAATAGTGATAATAATATTTTAAATAATTATTCGGAATTACAGTTAAAATCTCCATACAATATAGATCAATCTAAAAAAAAGAATAACAATAATAACAACTTAAAACCTAGTACAAAAATTATAACTGGTTTTGATAATTATCTTTCCTCTTCATCTCCGTCTAGATCAGAATTTTCAAATTTTTTAGACACCTTATCTCCTCCGCAGATTAATGGCAAAAGGAAAAAATTAAAATCCAACCTTTCTAAAAATAATTCAACTTTTGTATCTTTTGCAGTTTTACATGATTCATTTGTTAAAAGAATAGCAAAACATGAACCAACAAATCCTTTCATATTCACAAATGCTGGAAAATCTTTCCAATGGCTGGAACTCGGTAGTGAAGAAAATTTTGATCCTATTTGTAAAATATTTTTTACGGCTTTTATCACTTGTCATGATGTTAATTTATTGACATCTTCAAATCAACAAATTGATGTAATGATTGGATTCGTTACCGGCGATATTATATGGTATGAACCAATTAGTAACAGATATAGTAGAATTAATAAAAATGGCATAATAAATTCATCTTCCTTGGTGTGTTTGAAATGGGTACCTGGTTCAGAAAATTTATTTTTGACTGCATATAAAGATGGTACTCTTATATTGTATGATAAGGATAAAGAAGATCCTAAGGGGAATATTTTATTACCACAGACTAGTTTTGGTTATGGTAAGGATAAGGATGCAACTAATAACAACAACAATAATAATAATAATAATAACAATAATAGTAATAATAACAATAACAATTACAATAATAACAATAACCCCAACAATAATATCGGAACAGGTTCTTGTTTTGAGGCTTACTTTAACAACAGTAGCGCCATTACTATAAATAAATCGTTATCAACAAAATCTAAGTGCAACCCCGTTGCATCTTGGACTATTACAAAATATCCGATTAATTCATTTACATTTTCTCCGACTGGGGAACATATTGCAATTGTTTCTGAAGAAGGATTTTTACGTGTACTTGAATTTAAAGATGAAAAAATTACTGATATTTTTTCTTCATATTTTGGTGGATTAAATTGCGTAACATGGTCATCAGATGGGAAATTAATAGCTTGTGGAGGTGAAGATGATCTTGTATCAATTTGGAATGTAACTACTGGAAATTTAATCGCCTGGTGCTCAGGGCACCGTTCTTTTGTTATGGATGTTAAATTTGATGCTTGGAACTCAACCGATTATAGTTATAGATTAGGATCACTTGGTAAGGATGGAAGACTTGCTTTATGGGATATACCTTGCGAGTTAATACGCAAGGATAAGGATAAATTTTTGAATAAAAATGGGCATAATGATAATAATATCTATCATCCAGTTGGAATCAGAAAAAATATAAAAGTTATTAATCCTATTGTATCTCACAAAGTGGACAATTATCCTTTAGTGAGTTTGATTTTCCGTGAAGATTCCTTTATCACCACAAGTGCAAATTCAATTGTTCGAATCTGGACTCGTTTTTGATATTATACATTTTGTTTATTCTACTCTATTTTCTATCGTTAGTATGCATCTGGTATTTTGGTATTATGGGATTCTTCATATTTCGCTCATTCTGCGCATTTCGGGGATTGTTATTTAGTTCTGGATTATTTAATGCTTCGTTAAGTTTATAGAATTATATCTGTTCTATTATACAGTTGAAACTTTTTCGATACTATAATAAAAACAATAAAATAAGACAGATGGTCTGTTTTTTTTTATTACTTTCTATTTACAAACAGTTTGCAATATATTCAAAAAAAAAAAGTGCATTAACATTTTTACAGTTTACGGTAAATATTTTTAATTTATATTTCCGACGTAAATAAAAATACAGGAAACGATATTGCCATAGTAACACCATTGTTTTAAAGTTATTTTAAGAACGTGTTGAAAGTTGAATTTTTTAATTTTGAAAAAAAGCTAAAAAAATTAAAAAAAAGATAAAAATAATTGAAAAAAAAAATAAGTTTTTAATTTATTTTAAAATGGTATAATAATCTATTAAAAATGGAAGATTTGGTATTAATGTGAGACCGAAAAAAAAAAAAAAATATCATAATAAATTGTTTCAAGATATTAATATAGAATATTTGGAATACGATCGTATCCTTGATTTATGGCCATACGATAAATTTAGCTTTTACATTTGTGAGTCGAGTTTACGGTTAAAATTTGAGAAATTTAATACAAAAAGGAAGAGAAAGTATATTTATTTATAAATTATATTTCGATAGTCGGAAATTGATTTATTTGCTAGCAAGGTAAGAAATATATTAATAATAATTTTTCGATAATGAAAAATCATATTTTTCTAAATTTAGCTCTACTTACGGGGTCATTTTGTCTTTCAAGTTATAGAGAGGATGCTAGTTTACAGTATGCAGGTGATGAAGTTAGATTAGTTGAGAATAATTATATTCCAGAATATACTGATTGTTTGGATGATGATCAACCACTAGAAAAACCAGCTCAATTTTCAATAAAAGAAAAATCTTATATTGATAAACGTAGGGTTAAGACTGATGATGCTCTTTTAAAATTTTATAAAAGAACATTCGGACAGGATGAAAAAATTAAGACTAATTCAAAGGTTAAAGATAATTTAAGTGCAAAAGATAATGAAATTCTTGAAGGTAGTTGTAATTCTTCCATTTTAAAGAATGAAATTAGTTTAGAAGATTTTGTTATAAATAAAAATGTAACAATCGGTTTAGCATTTTCGGGACAAAGATATTCATCAGTACTTACTGGTGTTGGTCAACTTTTAAGTATAGATGATAGAGTAGCAAATAAATCTGCTCTAGCTGGTATATTACAAGCTGCATCTTATATTTCGGCTTCAGATACAGCCACTTGGCTTCTTGGCCCTTTATTGGCACATGATTTCCCAATTGCAAATGAATTAGTTAAATCTCCAATTGGTTTTGATTTTAATACAGATTTAATAACTCCTTATAATCATGATTTAGAAAATAATAAAAAATACTGGGAACAGATTGCTATACAAGTTACTGGTAAAGAAGAAGCTGGTTTTTTGGTATCGCCAATTGATGTTTTAGGACGTGCTTTATCTTACCAATTAATAGGTAAAGGAAAAAACAATCAAGGATGGGATCATCTTACTCTTTCTGGTGTTACAGAATCAGAGTCATTTAAAAATGCCGATATACCTTATCCATTTTTTTTAGCTCAATTCCCTTACCCTTCGAAATTGGATGTACCTAAAAGTAAATTTTATGGCAAGAAATACAAAGCTGAAATGAGTCCTTATACTATTGGTTCATGGGATTTAGGAGTTGAGCGCTTTCTTGATACTTCTCGTTTTGGTTCTCGTTTACGAAACAAATTAAATTATTTAGGTCAATTGGAAAAAAAAGAAGTTTGTGTTACAAATTATGATAATCTAGGATTTTTGATGGGTTTATCTGCCGCTTCTATGACTGGACTGATTAAACCTTTATATAAACCCGAGAATTCTCCTGTTGAATATTCATCTCATAATTATCATAAATCTTTATTTGAAATTGATATTGAAAGTTATGATGGAAGTCCTAATCATTTGTTTTTTAATGATAATGCTTTGCAAAAAACTTCAGAAATAAGACGTTTTAATTCAGATGCACATTTTAACAGTAAAACTGTTCCAATTTCTCCATATAATGTACCAGAAAGAAATGTTGATATTGCATTTGTATTTGATAATTTAGCTAATTGGGGTAATGTTCTTCCTGATGGTTTGGGATTAGAAATGGCATTTTTTTCTGAAGAATTATCATCAAAATATTCTAATTTATTCCCAGAATTCCCATGGTGGCATGATTTTAAAAATGAAGACAAAGGTACAAAACCTATATTCCTTGGTTGTAATGATCCTAAATCTGTTTTAATCATTTATATTCCATTTGGTTTTTCTTTTAAAAATTTAGAAGTTGCTAGAAATCTTTTAATTTCATCTAGCCTTGACAACCTTTTGTTTTCTGATATAGAATATAATGCTCTAATTGAACAAGGTCGTTCTAGTGCTTCTCTCGATGATGGTCCTTTCAAAGATGATGAATGGGCAATTTGTGTAGCTTGTGCTATGATGAATAAGACTTTATTGAAGCATGGGAACTTTTCTCCTTTACCGGCGCAATGCTCGGGTTGTTTGTCTAAATATTGTGTCAATCCAAAATATATTAAATAAATAAATAAATATTAATTGTATATTTATTTATGTTTATTTTATTTCTTTTTGTGTATCTAATTCAAAATACCTCCAATTACGCTTTTGCTTTCTTTTATAATATTTCTAAATGTATAATGTTCTATCTTTCCTTTTCAATACCTTTATATTTTATTTACTACGTTTATTTAGTGTTTAATTTAAGACGTTCATTTTATTGTTTCTACGAATAATATTTTTTATTCGTTAATTTTTTTAACACATGAAGATATTGAAAATATAAATACTTTTTTAAATCAAACTTTTGTTTCTAGCATCATTGCTTTCTTACAGGATTTGGCAAAGATAAGTTCAACACAATTGAAGAAACAAGCCTGCAGTAAAGCCATTATTGCTATAGCAACTACGAGTTTCTTGGATAATTCAACTTACCAGACTGCAAGGAATTAGACCTACATTACAAACAAACTACTCAAAAATATAAACTACAAGTAAATTATTTTTGAATTTATTCGCACGTCACCTATATTTGATTTTGGATTTATAATTAAGAAGTATTTTGTTTTATGATTGAGAAATGTGATCATTATTAATTGCACAATAGATAAAGTAGATAACAAATTTTGCTTTTAATAATCACATGTTAATATTGTAAACCGTAAAACTATTATGAATAAACATGTTTGACTTATTTGTTAAGTATAATATGGAGATAGTATAAGAACTTATATTTAATTATACAAAGAAACCTAATGGATAAATAGGAATATATTATTTTAGAATATTGTCTATATAATATATATTATCTAAGGGTATCATGTGGTGATGATGTATTGTAGAAATGAATAAAATAAAATTTAAAATATAGCAATTAAATGTAAAAAATAACATTTATTTTTTTCATTTAGAATATGACTTGGAAATTTTATATTCTAATACTAAACTAATAATAATTGTTGAACGTTACTGATTGATATATTTGTAGTAATTATTTATTATTTCTTTCTCCATAATTTATAGGAGGTTTTGTTGGTACTAGGACGTTCGTATGGATGAATAAATTGTAAAAAGTACACTTGATAAACTATAAATAGAAATTTTTGTAATTTATCAAATTATAGATTTACACTTATATTTATAAATTATTCAATGAGAAGAAGAAAGTATAACAATAAAAACATACATGTAAAAACTACAAAACTAAACAAAACTAAACAAAAATATAACAAAAATATAACAAAAATATAACAAAAATTAAACAAGCATTAATGAATTATTATATAAATATTTCTACACATTTACATTATATTTATTTCTTGTACAACTTGTGTGTTTATGTTGGCAAAGGTTTTATGTATTATGTATATATTTGAGCATGTTTTTAATAAATTAATATAATCACGTATAATAAATATATAGTACATGAATCTAATATTCTATATGAGGCTTGTAATTAATTATTCATCTCATATTATTATGTAGCATCTGACTCATATTTATGTATTTTTGATATTTATATTTTTATTTGATTAAACCAAAGAAATATTACACAATAAAATGCTTTACACAGATTGCATCTACTTTGCATGCCATTTTAAAATTATGTAAATAACATTTTATTTGCTATACAGTTTCTATAAGAAACTATAGGGGAGTAAAATGGTAGTTACAGGCAATTACAACGAATCACTAAAGTAGCTATGGGGCATAAAAAAACTAAACTATCTAAAAATATACTGTCTATACAATAAATTACAATAAATATTTATATGTATATATTTATATGTATATATCTACATGTAGAATGTAAAACTAAATCTATCGTAGACTCCCTAAAATCCATACACACATAGGTACAGAGATGGTAAAGGGGTCTAGACAATAAAAGTTGCCATATCAACTGATGATTCTCTTGATGATAAGAACTAACATAGCGAAAACAAAGAGAAGACGAAAATCAGAAAATGTAAATTATTAAATTATTCTAAATAATTAATTTTTATAGTGAGAGAAATAAAACGTAAAATAAGAAAAAGGAATATCCTTAGCCATTAGAAGATTATATTTAAAATTTAAATATCAAAAATACATACAAAAATAGAAGATAGAAACATAAGACACAATACATGGAATTGAATTATTTGCTAATTGCTGGTAATTAATTTCAACTGATTTTCGCTTTAAGATTTATTTTATTTTAGAAGTTGTCATTATTTAATTTTTAATAAATCTAAATTACACTCTAACGGATGCTAAACACGATGAATCTTCTCACAAGAGGATCTAGTTCTATTTCTTTATTTGATGTTAGATTACTGACCGCTGATCACGATGTCATAACTCTAAGAGGGTCATCAGAAGAAAGTGCTGGATTTCATCTTAAAGGTGTTGTCTTGTTGTCATTAAGTGAAGCAACTTCAATTAAACGAATTATAGTTAAAATTTATGGTACACTTCGTTTAAAGTGGGACGATGTTTATGAAAATGACAGAGGTGGTACATCAGTACGTCATTATAAATATGAAGCACCATTATATGAACATGAATGGAAATTTTTAGAATTTATAGGTAGTAAAGGTAATTCACATACATTAAGTGCAGGAAATTACGAATATCCATTTGATGTTGTACTTCCTGGTAGTATACCAGAATCAGTTGAAGGTTTAGATGGTGCTGCAATGGTTTATAAAATGAAAAGTGTCTTAGAAAGAGGTAGATTTTCAAATAATGTTGTTCGTAAAAAACATATTAGAATTATTAGAACTTTAGCACCTGACGCAGTTGAACTTACTGAAACAATTTCAATTGAAAATATATGGACAAACAAAGTTGATTATTCAATTAGTATACCATCAAAAGCAGTTATAATTGGTTCTTCAACTGATATAAATATTAATATTATACCATTACTTAAAGGTTTAAAATTAGGTCAAATTATTATCGCTTTAAAAGAATATTATTCTTATCATATTCCACCAAATACCTCTCATGGTAATGTTAGATTAATTTTACAAAAGACTATACCTGCACCGAAAGATGGGTTTTTATTTAAAGATAGATGGGATATTTTAAATTATCTTGATATTCCTGCTAATCTAGCAAAAGTCTGTCAAGATTGTGATGTTAATGGTAATATCAAAATTAGACATAAATTAAAATTTGCTGTAAGTTTAGTAAACCCTGATAATCATGTCTCTGAATTGCGTGCATCTTTACCAATTACTTTATTTATTTCTCCTAATTTATCTCAAATTTCACCAACAAATTCTTCATTAGTAACTTCTTCGTCCCAAAATCTATTATCAAATGCAGCTTTAGCTGCTCCTCCTTCTTATTATGAACATATTTATGATAGGCTGTGGCATGATATTCCTGACAACGGTGGCTTAATAGACACTCCACTTCCGTCAGGTGCTACTACCCCAAGTTTAGTCATGAGTAGAAGAAATTCAAATGATGGTTCAGCAGGTGGAGCTAGGTCCTTATCTTTATTAGATTTACCTGCAAATCGCGCTCAATTAGCTGCTGGCTTAAGAAGAGCACTTGAAGATCAAGCTTCTGAATCAACACCATCTGAATCTGATCCAAGATCAAGGGCAATTCCTAGATCTTATAATTCTTTATCTGCACCTTCAATATCTTCAAATTTTCAATCTTTAACAACTGGCAATAACAGTAATAATAATACTAATCATAGTCATAATTTACTTTCAAATCATATTTTTAATTCAAGACTTAGTTCCCGTTCTAATTCTGGCGCAACGACTCCTCATAATTTATATTTGCATGCTAATAATTCTGAAAATCATTTAATAAACAGTCCTGAAGTTAATACTGTTTCTGTCGAAAATACTCCCATAATTTCTCCTTTTAGAACACCAAATAATGAACCGTCTGATGAGTTTGATGTGGAAGCTCTTTCTAGAGTTCCTTCTTATAATGCTGCTATGCGTTTAGAACAGAATGTACCTGTTCTTGATGCTGCTCCGGATTATGATTCCGTTGTTAATTCTGATAATAATCCACCATCAAGAAATAACTGATTTTTATTAATGCCTACTAACGTCTACTAACAACAGTTAGGAGTTCTTTGCTCAAGGTTTATTATTTATGCATATCTTTTGTTATACTATTCAGAATGAATATTCTTGTTATTACTGTTTAGTATACTATTCATTGTTATATTTATTATTTAATGTTATATCTATTATTACTGATAAAATATTTTATTTATTACATCTACATATATACTTATTATTTGTTATACTTATAAATTATTTATTATTTATTACATTGTTTATTATTTATTGTTTATTATTTATTTATTATTTATTATTTATTATTTATTGTTTATTATTTATTATTTATTATTTATTATTTATTACTTATTCTTTTTGTGTGGCTACTTTAAAAGGTTATGTATATTATAATAAAATATATATTTTATGTCCTTGGTATTTTTGCCTCACTGTGTACATCCTTTTTCAATTGTGAAATAAATTAATAAAAAAAAAATTAAACTTGAAAAACAAAAAACAAATAAATAATATATATTTAAAAAAGGTAAATTTTGCACTGTAAAGGGCAATGAAAAAAAGTAGAAATATCTATATTTATACTAATAAAAGCAAATTAAGCTTCCAAAATACAGCAATTATTATGGTAGCAATTCCTACATAACAGTTTCTACTTGTCACAACATTATAGACTGTCTCACGCTTCACAAAGTTACGCAATCACGCAAAATTATACTAAATTTGTAAAGCATAAACAAATAGATTGATATTAAATAGAAGATAATTGGACCTAAATCAAAATTTAAATAGATATATGTTACTGTAAATGGCAAAACTTATTTAAATTTTCCTTATACAGTACATATAATATATACCGGTACCGGTATATTCTAAATCTGGTATTAAGCATACTAGTAAAATGACGTCACCACGACAACCATAACATGCTTCCTATTTCGAGTAGCACTGAGAATTACTATATAACAAGTTCTTTGGAATGAATATATTTAAATGTAAATAAATTAATACGCAAATAGTTAATTTTATGTAATGTAATAATTATAATTTTTTTTAAATAAATCTAATAATGGTATTAAAATATTAAAATTAAAAAAATGATTATTTTTGAAATTATATGGCTTATGGCTTAATAAAAGAATAGTACCGGTACCGTATAATAGTAGTGCTGGTAACCACAACAACCAGACAAGACAAATTTAAATAATATAATAACTAAAATAAACCCTTAAAAAAAAAGCTAAGTTTGCATCATGTTCAAACAGTTAAAAAGATGTGTGAAAAGTAAAAAATTGCAATTGAATTTAAAATTTATTGCTAAATCGAGCAGATTTTCAAAAGAGTTAGGACAACCTTCTTATGAAACGCGTCCTCATTTGATCAAGCCGCAAGAGTGTAAGTAGTGTATTTTCTATTTTTAGTGTGAATTGTAGATGTAGATTATGTAGACTACGTAGATCACGTAGATTACAGTATGTATAGTAGTGTATTACAATAAATACTATATAGATAATAATACTAACCAATAGTGACTCCCGGTATAAAAGCAATCGAATATTTTGAACGGAGAGTAAAGTTGGCTGCAAAATTGCCAATTGGCGGAATTGCGATTATTATCGGAAACCAATTACAGTACAAATCTGGCGCTGCTTTTTACGAATTTGAGCAAGATGCCAATTTCTACTATCTTACAGGTGGGTTTTATATAGTATTACTGTGACAATGTGATATTTTATTACTCGTTATTATATATTGTATTTATTTATTTATTTCTTATTTATATACACATCATATCATGTGCTGCTGTTGTTTTATTGCACTTGTCATTATCTCTTGTTTACTCTTGTTTACTCTTGTCTCGATTTGGTTTGCCCCCTTGTTTTTTCGTCTTTGATTTGTTGATTTGGTTTTGATATCGGTTTGTTGTGGTTACCATATTTTTTCCCCCAATATAAATATCTCTGTTTTTCTTCTTTATTTTTATTATTTTTATCTTTTACAGTTGTTTACTAGAATATAATTGTTATATATATTATTATATATATTTAATTATATTTACCATACTCACATGTATAAAGACTAACGTACAGGATTCAATGAACCGAACGGGGTTGTGGTGATTGAGAAAGTGTCGGAAAACAGTGGGGGAACGATTTTTCACCTATTTGTGCAACCAAAAAACGAATCTATTGAGCTTTGGGAAGGAACTAGAACCGGAATTGAAGGTGCGAAAGAAATATTCAACGCGGATGAATCTGGGGATAGTAATTATCTATCACGACATCTTGAACCAATAATCAATAGAGCAAAAGAGATTTATATTGATTTTCCTATAAAATATGGCAATAAAGAAAGTAGATTTCAAAATTTTATATACGGATCAGCTTTAAACAGTTTATCTCATTCGTCACCATTATATAATTTACTAAAAACAAAGAAAACTAGACCTTTATACAGTATAATTGAACAATTAAGGTCAATCAAGTCCGAAGATGAAATTAAGGTTATGCAAACGGTTTGTGATATTTCTTCAAACGCTTTTAATAGCGCAATTTTAAAGTCAAGCGAAAAGAATTTCACTAAGGAAGCAGATTTATACGCTTTTCTAGATTATAAAATGCGAATAGGTGGTTGCGATAAAATTGGCTATATCCCAGTTGTAGCTGGTGGAAAAAATGCGCTACAGATTCATTACACAAGAAATGACGATGTGTTTGGCAATTCTCATACTAACAGTAGCAGTATTATTAGTAACAATAACAACATGGTTCTTGTGGACGCTGGAGGTCAATATGGTGGCTATGTGGCTGATATTTCTAGAACCTGGCCAATATTTGGAAAATGGACAGAAGCGCAAAAAGATCTGTATCAGGCAGTACTTAACGTCAATAAAGAATGTATTAAATTGTGCACCGTAAATTCACAATTATCATTAAACGAAATTCATTGGTTTTCAGAGACTCTAATGTTGAAAGAATTAAAAAACATTGGTTTCATTATTGATGATATTAATGATTTGGATAGGTATTTATATTTGCATCATATTGGCCACTATTTAGGATTACAAGTTCACGATACTCCTTCAGTTTCCAGGTCAACAAAATTAATTCAGAATCAAGTAATAACTATTGAGCCAGGTATTTATATACCGGAAAACGATACAAGATGGCCAAGACATTTCAGAGGAATCGGAATCAGAATAGAGGATGATGTTGTTATCAGAAAGGACAAGCCCATTGTTTTGTCGAGGGGTGCAAAAAAGGAGGTTAATGAGCTGGGTACTTACTAAGAAAAGCAACGTGTTAGTAATAATTGTATTGTTAATATGTAAATAACAAGAATCCAATTGCTAATGATGGTAAATTGTTAGTAATATGCGTAATTAGTCACATTCTTCATTACTTGTATATAACGCCTTATAGATTTTGCATTGTCTTTTTTTATTAATTTTATTTTATTTTTATTTTTATATTTATTTTATATAATATATTTTGTTTCATAACTTCATCTATATTCAATTATATACCACCCAAAACAACTTTGCCATCACTTATTTTGACCTCCAATCCAGCTTTAATTAAATCATCTTCATCTACCACTCCACGTGTTTCTAATGAGCGAACAAAATTTTGGTTCTCCTCATTGTTCTTTAATATATACTTTAAACAAAGCACAGATCTTTCTCTAATAAAAGGATTGTTGGCATCGTATCTACAACAGGAAAGAATAGTTTCTAAACCATGACTTTCTCTGATTATGTTTTGTATGTCAGGATTATTTTCAACTATAATAGTTAAATTTTGAATTATCAATGATTTAGCAAATGGGAATAAAGTCATGGGATGAGGTTTAAAATCTTTTAATGATTTAAAAATTGGCATTGTTTTGTGCAAATGATTTAAAATAGTAATCAACCTCCTAGAAATTAATGCAATTATTGGATTTGAAAAATATTTTTTATCATAAGTTAAAAATTCTGCTAACATTTCTAAAATATAAATTAAGTATAGATACATTTGTATCAATTCAAAATCAATTTCATTTTTGAAATCCTCAGGAGATCTAATTAGACTTAAATTCAAAACATTTGCAAATGAATCAATTTCATTACAAATAAGTTGAATGAAAAAATTTGTCTTTCTAGGAATACTCATTGTTTGCATCGATCGGTAATAACTATTAGCTAAATCATCTAGTAATATAAGAGCTAAATATTTATTCCTATAAAAAGGGAGTATATTAATTTGAGTAATCAATGGTAATAAACTTGCATTAGACTCAAAAAGATAGTTTTTTAAATCTAAAAAAGTAAAAATCATTTCTATAAAAAATTTATTAAAATCATCATTTTCATTCTTAATTAAATAGCCAAAAGCTTCTTTATTTGAATAATATAAAGTTGCTTTATTGCATTTGTCATCATTTGAAACGGAGCAAATTAAATTGCAAAATGCTTTAATAATAAAATCATGTGAACATTTATCTTTAATGCACAATAATGGAGTGTTAATTGTTCCTTTTAAAAATAATAGAGCACATTTAAAATTTGGCAAATCAGAATCCTTTGTTAAATCTAGTAAATTATTTGCAAATCTTAAATTTTTTTTTGATTTTATACAATATATCTTAGGTATATTTTGGGTATTATCTTCAGTCTTTTCACCCTTTTCGTAAATCTCTAAAAAATATTTTGATAAATTATAATAAAGCATTAGTGTATTTTTAAAAAATATATTAGCACTTTTTTTTACTTCACTATCTATTTCATTTGTAGTATATTTTAAATGATTTAGTATTTTCAGACAACTTTCCATAATTTTTGGAGAACTAACTGTCAGATAAAAATTAAAACATAATTAAATAAATATAATCATACTTACATTATATTATCCATCATTAAAGGATCAAAAAATGAAGCCAAGTTTCTCGCTAAGGATGTAATCCTAGAAAATGCACTTAAAATATTCGTTTTTAAACCTTTTGTAGAAGAATTCGAATCACTTTCTGGGGTTTCTGTCAAATATACCATAAAATGACTTTTTGCAACTTCAACTCCTGTTAATAATGAATAATTAATTTCATCCCACAATTCTAGATTATTTCCAAACTTTTTCCTATATCAACCGATAATTTAAAAAATACAAATATAATGTTAAAAACTAAGTCACAGAGTAATATATTTAGAATAAGATTAATTATATATATTGTAAACTTACATTAAATTCTCATTATTGTACGCTTGGTTGCCAAGTTTTTTTAAATTTTCACTACTTTTTCTTAATTCATCAACATCTTGTAAAGTTATTACATCATTTACTTCCGCTAACACTATACTAGTTATTTTTCTAATAATTCTTAATTCGTAAACTGTATCTTTCTTCCATAGCTCATCATTATCAAGAGTTAGCTTTTCCTGAAGTTCCCCTTCTATAAAAGTGATAGTTTTTTCTTCCATAGTTAATATTATTTGTAGATTAAAGATTGTAAATATATAAAAGTTGACTTTATAAACTATATTGGCATAGTAACTAGCGTGATTACATCTTTTTTAGTATCTGATTAAAATTAATTAAAGTTTAGTTTAATATTTTGTTTCAAATAGATAGATAATTCACTGATAACTGCTATAGCAACTACATTTAATTACTTACAAACGTGAACAGTTGGTTTAATTTGATTTATAGTAAACTCTCTCAAAATTCACATCCTCTCAAACTGTACATTTTGAACAAGGCCTGGTAATTGTTTTAATAATTTTTTTTTTTATTATTTATAGTAGTCGTGGTTTTTATTTATTATCGTTTTAATAATAGCTCTTTTTACAGGTTTATTATTTGGGAATTAGAATTTCCAGCCAGCCATTGTTCCATTTAGGTCCCCTCTTAAGGGTTTACATAATTTAAAATGAAAAATACCTACTGTATTTACTAATTATTTGTAAAATGGAAATCAATTAAAAATCAATTAAAAGAACTTTTTTGTTTCATTCTTTTCAACAAGATTACATAAAGAAAATGCTTCATGATTAAATACAGGGTAACGTCCATATTATTGCTCTATCTAACATTGCACAATCAAGAGGAAGAATATTTGTTCACTTTGCAGATTCCAACTGCTGACAAAAGAGTTGAACCACTACCAAGAAGAGTCAGATGTATTTCTTCCAGAGTTCATGGGAATAATCATAGCACTTGTCCTTGTAATAATAATTAAGTAGTGGTATTTACATAACATAGTTTATACTTACTTGCATACGTAAAAAAATACAAATTAAAATATTTTATAACTGTAGATTAAATGAGTATGATTCTAAGTTAATTTACTATTAATTTATTTCCATTTCTACAAATAATTACTGAATACGGTAGATACTTTTAATTTTGGATTACGTATACCCCTTAAGGGTAGCCTAAATGGAATAATGGCTGGCTGAAAATATCAATTCCCATTTTTTAATTGAAAATTTAATTTATTTTAACATACAACGCAAAAAATATCCGCGAACATATTGTCGTAGTTACTGCTGCTATACAAACCTACACCAGGAATCTATTATTTAGAAAAAACGAGTAGGATATAACCAATAAGGAAGAAAATAATGAATGAAAAAAAAAACTTTTTCTTTAGCATATTTTAAAAATTGCTTTATTTAACTGTAATTGAAATAATTTTTTATTTTTTTACTTAGTTAGCATTTTTATTTAATTATTCATTTTAATTAATTTGAAATTTCTAATATCGTATTACAACGAATTACGAAACCAACAAGACTATATAGGAAACCTGAATTTCGGCTTAGATAGATTTTTACTTTTGATCGCATCATATTGATTTATTGCCTAAAGGTAAACTGCGATTTTTTATTGAATATAAGAACAAATACGCGTAAATATCACACAGATAGGGCATTTATGACTTATATAGACAGACCATGACTCCTCAAATACGAATAGTGGTTGTTGGTGATCCAGGTATGGAAGAGTTTGATGATCTTATGTGTAATTATTAATATAATACATATACTTATAAATCTACTTATATTTCTACAAATGATGTATTTATATGTATTTGTGTATTTTTGTGTTATAATTACAATAAACTTTACAGAAGCTAATTGTTTGCTAATATTTACTATTGCCTACATAATTAGGGGTTGGAAAGTCTTGGTGAGTGTTTTTTGAATTATTTTTATTATTTTTATTTATTTATTTATTTACTGTTTATTTATTATTTATAATTTAGTTTTTCCCATTGGTCAATATTTTTTATTTCACTTGGACTTTTTTCTTTGTTTACTTTTTTGCCTCAATTAGACAATGTGCATTTAATTTAATTCTTTTTTGATTTTTTTCATTACTTGAATTTTCTAATTTTGACATTTTTTTTTGTTTATTTATTTTTATTTTCTTTTTCCATATATACCTCCTTTTACCTTTTTTTTAACTTTATTTTTTTTTTTTCCAACATTTTTCATAAAATTTTATATTCTTTCATATACTATATCACTATATAATTTATATTTTATATATATTACATTTTAATATCATATCTACATAATAAATAAATAAAATATAAACACTAACTAACATACAGTTTAATAACATCTCTCATTAAGGAAGTTTTCGTTTCTAACATTCAACATGTTTTACCACCAATAACAATTCCTGGAGAATTTCAAGGCTCATCACTATGGGCACCACATTCTATAATCATTGATACATCGGCAAACAGTAACGATCGTGATCGGTTAAACAAAGAGATTAGAAGGGCGCATGTTATTTGGTTGGTATATTCTGATCATTATTCGTTTCAAAGAATTTCTTTATTTTGGTTACCACATTTCCGTTCAATAGGTGTTAATGTTCCAATAGTTTTATGTGCAAATAAATCTGATTTGATTCCAATAATTAGTTCAACAAATATTATTAAAGATGAAATGATTCCAATAATGGAAGAATTTAAAGAAATCGAGTCTTGTATAAGAACATCGGCTAAATTACATTATAATGTAAATCAATCATTTTATTTATGTTTAAGAGCAGTCACGCATCCTTTAGCTCCTTTATATAATGCACAGGAGCATTCTTTAAAACCTGCTGCGATTTCTGCTTTATCACGGGTTTTTTTCCTTTCTGATAAGGACCAGGATGGGTTTTTAAATGATAATGAAATGCAGTATTTTCAGCTAAGGTGTTTTGGTAAACCAATTTCTTCTATAGAATTACAAGAGATTAAATCAATATTGAAAAAGGAAGACCCAAAATGTGTAGTTACTACTACCGTTAATAATTTAAATTCCATTTCCAATAGTAATATAAACACAATTGATAGCAACACAAACAATACTATAAGCACAGAAAAAATTCTAGGCATTACAGAACATGGTTTCATCATTCTGAACCGATTATTCATTGAAAAAGGGCGCCATGAGACAACTTGGGGAATACTTAGGGCATTTAATTATACTGACTCCCTATCACTTTCAGATAATTTTATAAAACCAAAACTAGATGTACCCCCATTATCAAGTGTAGAACTTAGTCCACAAGGATATAGATTTTTAGTTGATATGTTTGTATTATTTGATAAAGATAATGATGGTGGATTAAGTGAAGAAGAGTTAACAAATTTATTTAAACCTACCCCTGGTATTCCACAATTATGGATAGATACACAATTTCCATCGAATACCGTTATAAGTGAAGAAGGTTATGTAACTCTTCAAGGTTGGCTTGCCCAATGGAGTATGACTACTTTCTTAGATTACAGAATCACTCTCGAATATCTTGCCTGGCTAGGATTTAGCGAATATAATACTGGTTATTCTTCTACTGAAAAAAAAAAAAATATATCAGATTTAAATAATATTATTAATACCAGTAATATTAATAATATGGAAAAAGATAATTTAAATGATCAGGATGATTCTTTTAAAGGATCTTACAAATTCATTAATAATGTTAACTCTAGTAGTAATTATAACATTTTTACTCCTCCTGTACATTCAACTCTCAGTGCACTTAAAGTTACCGCACCACGTAGGAAACGCCCGTTACCAGGTACAACCACTCCCTCGTCTAAATATAAATTTCTTGATATAATTTTTGGTATCAGTAGCTATCAAGGAGGAAAACATGGAAAACCTGTAAACAGAAATGTTTTTTATTGTTTATTATTAGGTCCTGGCGGTTGTGGGAAATCAGCTTTATTAGATTCTTTTTTATCTAGACCCTTTACTTCAATTTATTCACCTTCAATACATAATAGGTTGGCGGTTAATACAGTTGAATTGAGAGGTGGTAAACAATGTTATATGATTGTTGAAGAACTTGGGGAATTAGAGCCTGCTATACTTGAAAATAAGACAAGACTAGAACAATGTGATGTTATTTGTTATACTTATGATTCATCGGACCCCAATTCTTTTCAGTATATTGTAGATTTAAGAGCAAAATTTCCTGCTTTAGATCAACTTCCTTGTGTTTATGCTGCTTTGAAAGCTGATCTCGATAGGCAACAACAAAGAACTGATTTACAACCAGATGAATATACTCATGAAATTGGTTTGCCAGCTCCTTTACATGTTTCTTCAATTTGGCCTTACTCTGTGGCAGAATTATATGTTCAATTATCAGAAGCTGCAACTTGGCCTTTATCAGCAACACCAAGATTAATTAATCCTAATGAAGAGGAAGAAGCGAATCCTCTTCCAATGATTCTAGCTGGTGGGATATTTTCTTTAGTAGTTGCAACTGCTGCATGGATATGGAAGAATGCCCGAAATAATAGTTGATCTAATAGGGAGAGTTAAATTGGATATATTAATAATAGAAATGAGAATTAAGCTAATCATCCATGACCTCATTTTAACCAGAGCCAACGAATAGTTTTATAATAGATTATAAATTTACTACAATATGTTTTTGTTATGAATTATTCAATCTTCTAGATGGATGATGATTTATATTTTATTTTGAGCTCTTTTATAAGGAACATCAAATGGTGTCTAATATACATAATAAAAATAAAAATAAAAATAAAAATCTTATAAATCCTATTCCAGTTAAAACTTTCTATAAAAGAAAAAGAGAAAAGTTCAAATATCAAAACAAAATAAATAAGAAATCTATAAAGAAAGTAAAAAATATATAATAATAATATATATAATAAAAAAAACAAAAAAAATTATATACATTTCCGAAATATTAGTATTGATTAATTGAATCACCCAAAAAAACCATTAATAAACTTGATTTAATTTTTTTTTCATTTTTTTATCATTTTTTTTTTTAATTTATGTTAATCACATCTTTTCACTTGTTTTAAAATTTGTTGCATTTTTGCTTACTGAATAACTTTCATTTCTTTTTGGAATGTGTTTTGATGAATGTGACAAAAGAACAGGACCAGGAACAGGTACAGGACCAGGAACATTATGCCTTCTTCCGTGATTTTGGGGGTTTTTATTATTAGAATGAGGAGGAGGAGAAGGGATATGATTTCCTTGAGGATATGTTTGTTGAGGTATAGGTGGATTGTGAATATTTTGATTAGATTTCATCATATTTTGTCGACTTGAAGAGCGAGTAGGATATGGATAATGACCTCCTCCACCTGTTGGTAAAGGTATAGGATTAGGATTTTTTGATGGATCATTTATGATTTGATTTTGAGAAATATTATTAGGATCCATTTGATATCTTTCTCTTTCTCCCTTATGAATCATTTTTGAATTCCGTGATTGAGTTTGAGAAGGGTAAATAGGAGCATTTTGTCGATTTGATGAAGAATTCATATGAGGCGGAGGTATAGGTGGATTTTTTGATGATTGTTTAGAATTTTGTTGACTATTGTTATTGTTATTGTTAATAGTGTTATTGTTTGAAAAATGATGAGGATGCCCATGTCTTCTAGTGTCACCAAATCCAATAGATGGTTGCATCATTCCTGCTCTAGCTGATGTGTCAGCTGGATAAAGTGAAGAAGTAGTTTGATACCCTTTATCTCTAGAATGTGAAAGAGATTTATGAATTGATGAAGTACGAGGATTTGGAACAATAGAAGGGAAATTTGGATTAGTATTTGAATTTGAAGTAGAATGTTGTTGTTGTTGTTGTTGTTGCATTTGAATATGAGATACAGGAATTTGATTAACTTTTGAACTTCTTCCATTATAAATACGTTGTTGATCATTAGAATTCATTGACGTATTTTCTATTGGTGTTCCAACAACACCAATACTATGGTGAACATCTATATTATTTTCATTTAAAACAGGTCCCCTTGATCTATGATGATGTGATTTATGTGCTGGTATTCTTAAGGGCTGTTGAATATTTTGATGTGGTAGGTGATGTTGCTGTTGATGCTGTTGATGCTGTTGAAGATGTTTTTGATGATGAAGTTGCTGTTGCTGAAGTTGCTGTTGATGAAGCTGTGATTGCATTGTATGAGGACGATTTGAATAATGTTCTGGTATTTGAATAGGTCTATTCCGTGATTGAGTTAATGATAATTGTTTGGATGAATATTTTTGTGTAGTAGAATTGGAAGTAGAAGCAGAAGCAGGAACAGAACCAGCTGTTGTAGCATTCATATGAATTTGATATTTGTTTTGAGATTGTTGATCTTGCATCATTATATTTCTTTTATCAATACCTGTTTCAGTATTTTTATTTGCTACATTATTTACAAGTAGATTTCCTTTAGCAGATTGTTTTTCATTGTCATCAAGTGATTTTTGTTCAGATTGTATATAATTCCTAGAATTAATTGCATAATGCTGTGGCAATGTATTATTATAAGAAGTTAGTTTATTATTTGTTGTTCCAGTAATATTAGTATATAAACCTGTTCGTTGAATAACGTTTTCATTAGGAGATGTAGTTGAAGGTGATGAAGAAGATGAAGAAGAGCCAGAATAAATTCCATTACTTTCATTAGATATTCTATTAGAATCAATTTCAGAATTCACCTTATTATTATTTACCTTAATAGTATTATAATCTTTAATTGTTGTGCGTTTTTCTTCATCCCTTTCTAGATTTAATTCTAAATTTTTAGAGTTTTCATTTAATCCACGAGAGGAAAAAGAAGATCTTAACTCATTAATTTGATCAGCAGGATCATTAATAGATGTACTACTAGATCTCTGATTATAATTATTGCCATATTGCTTATTGTCATATCCAAGATCTAAACTTTCATAAGATGAAGAATCATTATATCCAATATCATGAATGTTTTGTATTTCTGAAGTACTATAATAATTGTCATTTTCGTAATCTTCAAAAGTATTTTCCTCATCCTCATTTAACGAACTTTCTTCCTCTTCTTCTTCTTCTTCGATTTCGTCTTCTAAATAGTCTTTATCTTCTAATTCGCCATTATGATTCATTCTTCTCACATAATTATCTGCACCATAAATATTTCTATCTTCATCAGAGTCATCATCAAATTCATAACTATTACTGACTCCATTTAAGTCTTTATTTCTATCCTTATCAGCCATTAAAATTGTAGAAGAATCATTTTCATTTTCATCATTAGCATCATCATCGTCATCAGCATCAAATGAATCTGGTTCACCAGATTTTGTAAAGATTTCTGGACTATTTTCTAACTTACATAATGGTCGCATAGGACCATCAAAGAAAGGTAAAGAACTTAAATCCATTGGAGGACCTATTTGCCCAGTCTCTGGAAAAACTAATCGTTCTATTTTCTTTCCCTGATCCAATAATAGCATCATCTCTTCCCGTGTAGAAGGACTTTGAGGAGTAACCTGACGTACTGGTTCTTGATTAATAATATTAAGATAGCCATACATAAAATTTGTCAAAATTACTTGTTGTGCCAATGGTCTTTTAGGATTTGATAATTTAATATGAGAAAGACGATAAATAGCCCGTTCTATATGAATAGGGAATCTTGTGTAGTTATAGGGAATTGGAATAATACCAACTTTTGCCTCTTCAACATTAGGTTTATTTCGATGATGACCTCGATAATTTTGTGGTTTATTTATAACTGACAATTGTTGTTGTGGATTAGATACTTCCTCCTTGTTATCATTTTCTTCCTTAGAAGTAATAATATTAATAGCTGGATCTAGTCTATTCGGTTTATTTTTTTCATTATTGACCGTTATAACGGGTGAACTAATGGTTGGAGATGGAGTAGAAGGAGGTGGATTTGGATTTGTAACATATTTAGAAGTGTCTTTCTTCTTCTTATCAGAATCCTTACTGTTATCTTTATCCTTATCCTTGTCATCATTATTTGATGCCGAGTTATTTTTGCGTTTGAAAACAGTGTTCCATAACTTTTCTGATTTTGAAGCATGTTCATGTGTATTGTTTGAGCCAGATACTGATGCAACCGTTTCTAAAGAAGACCTTGAATTACTCGATGTTTGATTAGAAGATGATTTCGAGAAAGTATTAGAGTTACCATGTTCTTTGTCAGATCTTGAGTCTGTCGTATGATGTTTGTGTAAAGAAGCTATTTTTGAAACTCTATTTTCTGAATGTTTGGACGTATCTGATGCAGAAAAGTTTGTTAATTCTGTTGAATCTTTCACAGAAGTAAACCATGAGCTCCATACGGATTTTTTCGACGAAGAGGTTGAAGAAGAAGATTTAGCGGTTAACGTTGAAGGTTCCTTCTCTGATTTAATTTTAAGTGGTTGAACAGATATTTGCTGAAGAGGAGAGATTGGTGCTTGAGCATGTGCTGATAAGGAAGATAAAGAGGAAGATGAAGACGAGGACGAAGAAGCTGAAGAAGAACGACCCAAAGGAATAGATGGTGAATAAGATGGAGACTTGGGGGGCGGTTCAGGGGGAGTAGCGTGTGTTGATATTAAATTAGCCGTGTTGTTTGAAGAGGAAAATTCGTTTGAAGATTTTTTTGAAGTTTTAATGAGATGATTGTCATGTATATTTTTAGACAAATTGTTTATTTTTATATTTTGTGAAATATCAATAGTTTTTTCGATTAAAATAGGAGATTTTTTCCGGGGTGGTATTATAGGCGTTGTTGAAGTCGTTGATAAAGCATTTAGTGTTTGTCCTTTTATTTCCTGCGTTGGTATTAGTGTGAGTTCTTTCGGTGTGTATTTTTGTGTATATTCTTGTGAGTGTCCTTGAGGTTGTACTATTGTTGGGTGTTCCTTAAGTGTAGATTCCTTTATTGTGTGCTCCTTTATAGCATGTTCTTTTTGTTCTCTTTGTGCGTATTTTTTTGGTTCTTTTTGTGAGTGTCCTTGTGGCTGTACTATTGTTGGGTGTTCCTTAAGTGTAGATTCCTTTATTGTGTGCTCCTTTATAGCATGTTCTTTTTGTTCTCTTTGTGCGTATTTTTTTGGTTCTTTTTGTGAGTGTCCTTGTGGCTGTACTATTGTTGGATGTTCCTTTATTATAGTTTCCTTTAATATGTGTTCCTTTATAGCGTGTTCTTTTTGTGGGTGTTCTTTTGGTTCTCTTTGTATGTATTTTTTTGATTCTTGTTGTGTGTGTTCTTTTAGTCTTTGCTCCTTTAGAGAGCGTTCCTTTAAAAGATGGTCATCCAGTTTAGGTTTGGTCATATTTAAAGACTTATCTCGTAAATCAACGCCAATTGGAGAAACAATTCTAGATGAAGTTTCATCTTCAGAATTTAAAGAAATTGATGGAACTTTTGTCTTGAGAGATAATTGATTTCTTCTTAGTGAACCTTTATAATTTGAATGTAGAGCGCGTTTAAGAGAAGGTGCTGATTTTATTTTGGTGTCTGTTTGGTCAGAATTTTGTGTGCTATTTACACTTTTTGGTAAAGATGTTAAATCATTCTCAATTGAAGTCAATATTGGATCAAATTGATGTTTATCAATCAAAATAGGAGTAGAAGGAGCTATTGAAAGTGGTCTGTTAGAGAATTGTAAAAATTTTTCAAAGTTTTCATCTAAATTTTCCAGTTCCGATAGACTTGGGGTGTGCTTTTGACCTGAAATACGTTTTTGATACAGTGTATCGGAAGCATCTGAATAATTTTCCGCAGCTTTTTCTCTGTCTATTTGTTTGGATAATCTTGATTTTTTCCTAGTTAAACTTGAAAAGTTTGACTTTATTGAAGAAGAAGAAGACGATGGCGGGAAGAGAGAGTTTGAAGCATCTGGTGTGCTCGAGTTATCTGATGAGTTTTGTGAGGTGGTTGAATCCGTTGGAGTTGTTGGAGTTGTTGAGTTAGATGAGGTAGTGTTGGTGGAAGCTCGCATTTTGTCTAGTTCGGACATACGTGCTTCTAGAAAGGATTTCCATTCTAGTGGAGCTAGTTCTGGGTGTAGGTGCGCTGGTACCCATAAGTCAGAAGATGTGTTTTCGGTAGAGAAATCTGCAAGACCGGAGTAGAGGGGGATATCGTCGGAAACATTAGACTCATCATGTGCATCTGATAAGTACGTGTCGTGTGTGCTATTGTCATATGTGCTTACATCTGTATTTATATCAGATACAGTGTCTGAGACATTATCTGAGACAGTATCTGGTATTTCGTTATAACTGGACTTAAACCCAGACAAAGGCTGTGCTGAAAAAGGAAGATCAGGATCAGGATACGTAGAATTCAAAGAAATTCTTCTTAAAACCTTTAAATTGTCTAATTCAATCGCAACAACTTGTTGTGTTGGGTCGTCTATTGAGCCAAGTGGTAGGTAGTCCGATTTTCTTAAACTCTGTTTTTCGTGCGCCTCTGCCTGTGTATCTGCTAGTGTTTCATTTTCCATAGGATTCCCTATGTCGTTTTTCGCAATCTTTTCGTTTTTCATTTCAATAGCATGACATGGATGTGATAAATAATGTTATAGAATAGTTTATAGTGATATAATAGATATATATATATATATATATATATGACTAACTATTTACAAATACAAATCGATTAGACACAAGGGAATATTCACTTTTTAGTATAATGTGTTATTTGTTACTTATTTATAATTATCTATTATAGTTATTATAAATGCTCCACTGTAAATCCAAAAATCGTGATCTGAAAATGTAGCGTTGTATATAAAGTATAGTTTAGGTTATAAGTTATATATAAACTATGTATACGTTGTAGATTACACTATAATCTATCCAATTCTATAATACTATTGTATTATAGTAATATTAAATTTGCTATAATAATTTGTATTATATCCCAAACCAGAAGTAAACAAAGAAAAGAAAATAGAAAAAATGAAAATAAACAAAAAAAAATAGGAAAATAACAATGTAAACAATAAATGCAAAAAAATGTTGTATTAAATGCGGGAAAAAATAAATGCAACAAAAAAATAAACTACAAAAATAATAAAGATAAAAATAAATAATGAATAAATAAATAAATAAATAAATAAATAAATAAAAAATAAATAAAAATACAATAGTTTTATTATATACAATAGAAATTATGTTGTAGTAAAATTAAATAGCAACAAAGGAAAATAATAAAAAATAAAAATAATACTAATAAATAATAATAAACAATAAACAACAAATAATAAATAATAAATAATAAATAATAAATAATAAATAAATAAATAAAAGATTAACAAATGTTGTAAATTTCAATAAAGTGGCAAATAAATATTATGATGTGGTCAAATAGTAATAAAAAATAATAATGATAAAAAATAAATATTTTTATTGTATTATAATAATTTGATATTATTATTTATTTGTGATACTATAATAAATAATAAATTATCAATACAAAATATTAGTTAATTAATACATAAATAAATAAAATAGTAAATAAAATAATAAATAAAATAATAAATAAAAAAATGAATAAAAAAATACTAATAAATTATTAAATAAATACTAATAAACACAAATAATATTAAATATTAATAAATATTTAATAATCGCTTGAAACGAAAATCAAAATTGAATTTCGTTAAAATAAACAAAAAGGAAGAAAATAATGAATAAATAATAATATTTATTATCTGTGTTTGATCTAAACAATGCACACAATGTTCACAATGTACTATATATTAACTACTATTTATTATTGTTTTTTTACCAGTTATTTATTATTTTTTATCTATTTAATTAAATTTACTTGATTTTTTTTAATTTTTTTTAATTTAATTATTTATTTCTTAAATTTTCATTGTTATTACTATTCAATAACATCTAAATTACAATCCTACGTATAATACAAGTAAATACAAGAAATAGATAATAAATATATTAATATAAAACAAGTAATAATAATAATAATAATAGTAAATAAATATTTGTATTTTTCTTTGTATGTTTCTTTGTTTAATGTTTGCGTTTGCTTGTATTGTATGCATATATGTAAATAAAAGTAACAACCATGTAAATGCATGTATTTCTGCGTAATCTATATAGTATATATTAATTTATAAACATTACATAAAATTTATAATTGTGTATATTCTTATATGCTCTATATTTCTTTACTATCGTATCTCAATCTTAATTTATCTTCTAGTGATTTTTAATTTTATATTTTCATATACATTCTTCTCTTTGTGCAAATCTGTAAATCTTAGGCCGTGTTATAGCGTATTTCGCTGTAAATCTTTGTTGCACTAGTCTGCAGATCTTGTTGTTTATATGATTTGTATTATTTTTATTTTGTATTATTGTTCATTCATTATTCGTTACTATTTCTTATTTATTTTACTCGTACTTGTGTTTGTGTTTGTGTTTGTGTTTGTATTTGTATTTGTATTTGTGTTTGTCTTTTTTATTTTTTTTATTCTGTTAATCTTTATATATTTTACATTCACTACATCTACGTTTACAATAAGTAGAACATTTTACAAATTAATTAAATAGAAAATTACTATTAAAATTTATAAATATTTCTATTATTTATATTTAACAGCTATCAATATTTTTTTTAATATAAATAAAATCACTAATAACTTGCTGGTTTACTACCTATTGAATTAACATTGTTGAATGATAAACATAAAGAGGCTATATATTGGCTAAGTATTTGTTGCTATGGTGTTATATACGTTTACATACTTTTATGAGGCTCATTATTAGTTATATATTATTTGTACATTTGCATGATTATTTTATTATTTTATTATTTGTCTATTTGCTTATATTTAATTATTTATTATTTATTTATTTATTTATTTATTTATTTATTTATTCACTTGTATTTATCATTTTTATTTATCCTTTGTACCATTGTAATGAGCACTTTCTGAATCAAGTTGGGTGTTCTTTGGTATGGACACACGTTTTAATCTTGCGCTTTTTATTCCGCTATCACGTGGAACGCTAAACGAAGGTAACACATAGCACTTTATTTGCACGTGATATATTTATTACCCTATTGAAAACTGACAAATACGTTCTAGTACAAAATAAAATACAATATTCAATTAATTTCAAATGAAAATAAATAAAAAATATAACATAAACTTAAAATGTAAATAAATCTGAATGAAATCTTGAAGCGTAGAACAATAAAATAAAAAAACAAAAACAAAAACAAAAATAAAAAATAAAAAATAAAAAATAAAATATCGTAGCTTTACTAACCTGATCGTGTTTTATTGTATTTTTATCCTCTATAATCAATACCTTTTATATTATATACTGTATATTGTTTTTTATTGTATAAATAAATATTTCTCTACAATACTTTTTTCTTCTCACACACGATTAAATATAAACCCAATGTAACCAGAAACACAATTCAAATATCCTTCAGAACAGACCGCTTCGGCAAGTTTATCAAGTTCCTTTGTTTCACTTATTTGTGCTGCCGTATGTAAAGGGTTTTTTGAAATATTTGTTGGATAAGCATTCTTATAGGATTCTAAATTCTTATTGCTGAAAAGATCCTTTGGAGACTCTGATCTCCGTAGACTGGCAACCGCCGCTAGATCGTCTAACTTGCTTGGTGACCTTTGATTTTCAGATTTGGCAAATACCCCGCTTGAAGAATTTACTTGTAGATATACTAATCTTTTCCTTTCCTCTTCTTCTTGCTGTTGTCTTTTCCATAATTTCTCTTTGTGAAGTTTTTGAAGTTGAACACATACCCATTTGTGCCAAGGAGATCCCGCTAACCCAGGTGGTGCATTGAATATTAAATTGTCCTGTTCATATCCATTATTTTCTATTTTGTTCTCAGTTTTAATTCGTGAATTATAATTATTATTATTTAAATTCATCACTTCGTAGTTATTTTGAGATATAAAAAGCGATTTTAACGCTTTTATTGCTTCCTCTGCACATTCATCAATTCCAGCCAAAACAGATAATGTTATAGATGCAAGTGCTGCAAAATGATGATTGTAGGGAGTGACTTTCGTAGACGGAGATGATAAAATTGCAACTATTCTTATTGCAATACGTAAAATAGTTTGTGGTTCAGGTCTATCTCTTCTATACTGTAAATCGTTTGGATTATTGTTATTTGCATCATGCATGTGTAAAGAATTTATTTGTGAATTATCTTTATTGTTAACATTATCAGCAAATAAAGAAAACAATAACATAATTAGTTTAGCATGCCATAAGCTTAAGTCTAGAATTGAATCACTATCCCATACAAATGCTACACTTTCACGGTATCTTTCTATTTCAGAATTTAATATTTTTAGTGTACCACAGTAGATTAAAGGAGTTTGCGAATCACAATGTATTATAGTTGAGTTGCTGGATAAATTGTTGAAAGCATTAATGTTTTCACGTGGATTAATTGTGTCTGAATATGCTCGTTTATGTCCTATTCTTAAGTTGGAATTGGAATCTGAATATGAATATGGATTTGAATTTGTATTTAAATCTGAATTTGAATATGTTCTACCAGCACACCACTTACTATAACTCGAAACCGCCTGTGAAGTTGCTTCAGAAATATGACCTAAAATCAAAGAAACTCGTAGTTGATGGTAAGCTGTATATCCAAGAATATACGCATCTGAAGGAGTGAAATGAATATATGACTCAGATATTAGTAATGGCAAACTAGAAGATATTGAAAGTAATCTGTCAAAGGAAACCATAATTAGAAAAATACGACGAAGCACTTCATCGTTTGGTTCATCAATATCTGTTAATCTTTGAACTTTTGAATTTTGAAGAACCGTATTATTACAACCCCCTAAACCAATTTTATTTATCTTAGCAGCAAATGCAATTGCTACAGCCGATCCCAACAAAGAAGCCTTTTTTGCATTGTGTACATTATTAATACTCATATAAAGTAAACAATGAGATTGTAAAACTTGAGAAGTGAAATGTGATAATGAAATTAAACTTAAATTTTGGAAAGCTTTTTCAAAATAGTTATTTGATTTAAGAAAAGCAATATTTTCAGATTCATTTTGGTCTGAAAATGAAGCAACACATTCATATAATGAGTACAGTAATGCATTGCGAACATGAATTGGAGAACATACTTCAATGTTATATTTCAATTGAGCTTTTGACTTGTAAAGAATAGGTACCGAAGGATGAATTATTGCATAATATTTATCTACAGCCCAATCAATCCATGGTGCAATTTTTTTTTCATCAGAGGAACTGTTTGAGCCATTTGAGTAGCCCATTTGAGACGGTTCACTATGTTTTGGATATTGTTTTATATAAGAAATGTTTGAAGCGTTGTTAGTACTATTATAAGGTTTGCTTTGGTTATATTCAGAACCATTTCCATTTGAAAGGAATAAAGTGTTGGAATTAAAGTTAGATGTGGTATTAAAATTAGGCGTAGAACCAAATGAATATTGGTAAGGATAATTAGTAGACAATGTAGAAGACGTGGATACATTATTAGGCTTGAACATACAACATGAACCTGGAGCTGAAAATGAATGTCTATATCCATGTTTACCAATATATTGTGTTTGTGGAGAAATTGAATGATCTATTACATCCTTTTGAATTAATGTATTGCCATTGTTATTTTGATAACTTAATAATGAGCTTGAAGATGAAACTTGTAAATTAGGTGAAGTAATACTACATAGAATTGATAAATTTTTATTTATATTCTCAGTAATAGAAGAAATTGTATCAGAGGAAGAAAAATTATCAACATTTGAATTTCCTATAGACGGTGTAGGTAAATTTGCACTTGAATCAGATGAGGATGAAGAAAAAGATGACCTTTCTAGTGAAGAAATTGGTGGTAATAATGGAGGAGGTGATAAAGATGACAATGTGGTTTTATCATTTGAATGTATAAAACATGGTGAAGTTTCTGACCTTGTAGATTGAGCAGGAAAGTATTCAATCAGGTTGTCTTTTATCGACTTTAACTTAACTTCCAATTCTTTCATATATCTGGTGGGTTAGAAAATAAAAAAAAAATAAAAAATATACCAAAATATACAAGAAAAAATTGAAAATTTGTAAAAAACTTAGAAAAAAAGAAAGCGGCATAAAAAATCAAATACATAAAACAAGAAAATAAAAAAATATAAAAAAATATAACAAAATAAAAAGTAATTCAAAAATAAAATAAAAAACATTAAAATAACTATGAATCAAAAAACTAATATTATACCCAAATTAGGAAATACATACCCCTTCGTAGGACCTCTTTTCAAAGGAATCCGTGAAAACACACACTCTTCGTCTAAACGAATACATGATGCGCATGGACCGACATTGTCTTCTGGATTTACAACGTCACAGCGTATCTTTGCGTTAGTATGTAAAAAATGACAAAAATGCCAAAATACTAAAATTCCAATAAAATACAAATAAATGTGAAAACAAATTAATGTTTTAATTTTCTGCTAATACCTTTTTTCGTCGACACTGTGGTGTTAGTATAAAATATTAATTAATACATAATAAAAAAAAAAATAAAAATAAAAAAATAAAAATAAAAATAAAAAAATAAAATAAAATAATTGTAAAAATAAAATAATTTATAAAATAATTCATAAAATAATAAAATAAGCAAAATACTAACCGCATCACAAGCGCGAGACACTTTTGTTCTTTTTCGAGGCAATTCTGAGTGCATAGTATAAGAAAACATGTGTATATATTTTTATGAGTTTTGAATATTTTTGATATGTTTTGATAATCAATTTAAATGCAGTTTAAATTAATTTAATAGAAATAAAATAATATTTAATAAATTAATTATTTTACAAATAGATAAACAAAAAAAGCAAGA